>JAUMHQ010000046.1:1435008-1451606 GCA_032361165.1 Enteromius paludinosus | reverse complement strand
GCACATGTTCATTATCAGCTCGTCAGTGAACAACGGCTGTGTGTAGTATATACGGCTCAATATGAAATCACGCACCTCATGGCATTTACCGCTGATTACATGACCGGGTTTACTGACAAACGTGCAAACATATCGGCCGAGCAGGATCGGTGCATCCCGACTTTCAAGTACATTCAGAACATTAGAAACGCTAGTTGGTGCTCCAGTATAATGGGAAACTCCGAAACTCATCCAGTGAGAAACGTTCCACGGTGCAAAAATAAGTAAGATTAAAATGTGTTAATATTTTTTTATTATTATTATTATTTTTGTGTAATTAATTAATCTAAATTAACGCGTTAAAGTCCCGGCCCTAATATAAACTGATAACCTTGAATGCAATGTAAGTTGCTTTGGATAAAAGTGTCTGATAAATGTATAAATATTTGACAATATTACTGTTTTTACTATAGTCTTTCAAAAACCAAAAATCTTATTGACCCTAAACTTTGGATGGGTAGTGTACAATTATTATTTTTTTACCTGGGTTGTTGGTATTTTTGATGACTGATGTTTTATGTTTTTGAGGTTGATCCTAACATAAACAGAAACAGTAATAATTAAAATCAAATGTATGACTGTGTAAAATGAAGCCTAGGTGACTGAAAAACCCATACTCACTGCACTGGGGTATGGGAAATCAAACTTGACATAAGCATCCAAATCATTAGTTGCAACGCCTTTCAAAAGAAGCAGAGAGAGGAGATGTTTAAATGCAAGACACACTTTCTAATAGTGTTGAGTGTTTGTTTCAAGTACAGTTTAAAGCTTACCAGGGGGAGCAGGAAGGTTCATCCCTCTTGCAATGACCACAACCATGTCTGTGCTACTGAGCTCTGGAAAAATCCTACAAGAACAGAAGTAAAAAAAAAGAAAGCATTGACAGTGATGTTGAACAGTAATTGCTTCAAGACACTCAGATCAGGACAGTGTTTTGGGCTTTTCCTTGACTTGAGATCTGCATTGAGAGTGTCGGACCTGACAGTGCGATACGTTCTCTCCTCAAAGTGATGTTTAGGAGGCTGAAGCCCCCTGTTCTGGGCCAGTTTAAGAATCTCCAGGCTCTTCTTACATTGTTCTGCCATGTTCTCAAATCTACAAGAGCGAAAATCGGAATAAATGAAATGCCCAATGAAATGACTTGAATTTCGATTATTGAAGTGGTGTACTGGTGATGCGATACATACTTGGTTGTTTCTGTGACATTCCCCATGTGTGTGAACTGCTTGGAGTGTGTCACGCATTTCTGAAGAAAGAGAGAAAGAAATGTCCTACTTACATAATCCACATCCGTTTAAAGGTACTGTCTCAAAACCTAGTGATCTGCCCACTTAGAAAGCAATTTAAGCAAGTGGATGTTTTTATAAGCAAGATGCTTGCCTAAGCGCAAAACGGTGTTGTTGTTGCCAGGTCTTGATAACTAAAAACCACATTATATTTGATGCAAAGCTAACTCAATTCAATTATTAAATTCAGTTCAATTAAAGTCAAGAAATTGATTCCAGTGGCTCAGATGGATTCCAAGAACCTGCCACAGCGTTTCTTACTGATTGATTTTGATCAGTGTCATTGAGTGTGTCTTTAGCTAATGCACTCTGAGTACATCATGGGTAAAAAAGAATTAAAAACATGACATGCCTAGATAAATAAGTCACCGCTCTCCTCTGCTATATTATCATTTACAATAAATAAAAAAAATTATATTTAAACTTATATATATATATATATATTTCAGGCTTGCTTGAGTATCACACTGTTAGCTTAGCGACATGCTAACATCAAATTCTTCAACTGAATAGCTTGTAAATCTCATGAGAATGATCTGTGAAATATTGCTAATATAAACTAATAAATACTAATAGTGTATATAAATGTACAATTTTGCCCAATGGTTATTTTACTCTTTATAAAAAGGATAGTTCACCCAAAAATGTCAATTTTGTCAATAATTACTCATATGTCACTCTAAACCAATAAGAGCTTTGTTCATCTTCAGAAAGCATATTAATTTTTTTATGAAATCAGAGAGCTGAAATGTTCCCAGACCCAGAAATGTAGCAAAGACATGATTAAAGCAGTCCATTTGATTTATCAGTGATTCAATTTTATGAAGCTGCTAGAACACTGTTAATGCGCAAAAAAACCCCAAAACTATTCAATAAAGAACAAAAAAGTGCATCCCTGCAAAGTAAAAAGAACTCCACGCGGCTCTGAGGGGTTAATAAAGGCCTTAAAAGTGAAGCAATGAGAAACGACACATTAAAGTTTACACTACTTACTCCTATGTCCTTTAACGTATGCTAAAAGATTGTGGAAGCTAGAGGTCCCGGTTTCTAAAGTTCTAAATATGGATATTTTTGTTACACAAACGCAGCAGTTATTCACCCTCCAAAGCTGTATGGAGTATCTTTTATGATGAATGTATGCATGTTTCGGGGCTTCACGTTCTCAACCCCCATTCACAACCACTAAAGCTATGAAGAAGAGCCAGGCCATTTTTTTAAATAGAATTTTGATTGTATATGTCTGAAAAAAGAAAGTCATGGCTTGGATTATATTTCATTTTTGGGTGAAATATACCTTTAATGGCAAATTCTGTTTCTGAATCAAATATGTAACATGCTCTTCTTGTGAGCAAAATTGGTGAAATATTGACTATAAATACAGTTTTATTTTATAAATTGCCAGCCCAATATGCTTTATTCAAGAATATGACTCTGTTAGCCAAGTAACATGCTTATATCAAAAAAATGCTGTAATCAAAAACGTAGTATGTTATTGTATAGCGTGCACATACAGAATACAGAATGAGATTTCATTTCAGATTCATTTGGATGGTAGCTGACTATGTAAGCACTAGAATTTGGCACAGATCCATTGACCTTCTTCTTACCTCGTATTGCTCTTTGAGTAGTTTGGTGAGTTGAGTGTAGACCTCCTCAGCCTTCTCTGAGATCTGAACATCACTGTGATGCACTACGATGAAGTCCTCATCCTCATCTCCTGGTGGTGAAGGCACCTGAAAATAAAGAGTGAGTTATAACTCATTTCATTATCGATTTGTCAAAGAATTTATTAAAAAAAAGAAACAATCAGTGGTACCTTGCTTATGTCCACCATCTTGCCGCTGCGCGTGGCTTCTATCATGGGCTCCAAACCCTTTGCTGCTCGCAGGTGGGTCTTGGCCTGCTCAATGTCATTCTTTTGCTTTGCCTGCAATGCTGCTTTCATGTACTGTTTTTTACGGCCTTCTAGAAACTCCAGTTGCTGCTGAGCTGAGGAGACAATAACCAATTTAAACCCATATGATTACGTGCGCTCCTTAAAGTAACTCAGTTAACAGAATATTAAAACATCACAATTATTAGGCCATCTTAAAATATGACTCTACCAGTGTCAGGTAGACTTCCTCTTTTGGACTTTCTGTCTGGAGAAGGTGAAGGGGTCCTCTTGGGCTTCTGTACCGTTGGCTGTACAGCAAGAGTGGGCTTCTTTAGGTCACCTACTTTTGGAGCTGTAACCTAGAAAGCATTTAAGAAAATAGTGTTTTCTTTAAAAGAAGGAGAAAATATTTAAGAAATGCTACAAATGTTAAGAACTTACCTTTTCCTCTACCTCTTCATCGTCGTCTTCACCAGCTTCATTAGATGTTAATTTATTGGCTGTTTCTAGCACTGCAGCCAATCCCTGCTCTGGAGAAGCGGCCTTCTGGCCTGGGATTGGAGGAAAGCCTATAGAAAACACTTCAGTTTAATAGAACTCCAAAAAAAATGAATAAACTATCATTTAAAAGTTTGGGAGAAATTAATAATTTTTTTCTCCAAGAATGTTTTAAAGGATAGAAAATGACATATATAAGTGTTACGATACTGCCTAGTCAGTATTTCTTCCTGTCACCAGATGGCGTTTGTGTGTTTTGTGTTCATTTTTCTTGTCTGTTTGCAGGGTGGAGTCAATTGGTGGGTTACAGGTGATAGTTTCACTGATAAAAAAACGTATTTGTTCCCTTTCCAAGCATGTCTGGCCCCACTGATGCCTCTCCAGTACCAGTTCATGTGAATTGTTTAATTTTCTTTTAGGTTTTCTATTTCCTTTTGTGCTGATATTGTTTAATTAAGTTATATATTACTTTAATAAACATATTTAGTTGCACCACAACTATTTTCATTGATAATAACAAGTTTCTTAAGCATCAAAATATTATATAAACATTTTCTGAAGCTTCATATGACACTGAAAATGGAGTAATGGTTGCTAACATTTTACTGTTATTTTATATTTCACAATATTGCAACCTTACCTGTTTTTGAACCAAAAAAATAACATTTTACCGAACTTTTACAGAAGAACCAACCTGGAGGGGCTGGAAGTTCATCAAAATTGACAGGTCTGCCTGCTTTATGGGCACGGATGGCAGATTGGTATTGCTGTGGGTCACACAAAGAACATAATCTGAAATCATCAAGTCTGTGAAAAACACCTTGCAATGTGGAAAATGTGCTGAATTATGTTAACATGAACTTAAAGCGCTTCCACAATCAGATAAAATCTAAAAAGGAAACACTGCAAGAGAAACCGAAAGTTGCGACCCTGAGAGGTGACAATGTGCTATTATTTGAGGTTTAGGTGTTTTGATACGTTTACTAACTTTAGCAATGCGGTCGTGCATGCGGGCTTTACGGTCATCCCCGCTGGCCTTAGCTTGTGTGAAGGCCTCTTTGTACTTGGCCATCCTCTGTTCCAGAGCTTCAAGAACGGTCTGGGGCTGAGTTGGGCCAGAAACACTGTCTGCTGGTATAATAAAACCAAAGAAATAAACGATAGGAGACAGGAAAAGCACTCAAATTCAGGTCACAAGTACAGTTATTTAGGTTAGACCACAATCATAATATTAAAAGAGACACATGCTCACATGATCAGAGAATAGGAGTACTAACCCGGAGCTGAAGGTGATGTAACGGCTTGTTGAGGTGCAGGGTGAGTAACTGTAGAGGCTGTGGAAAATAAAGCTACAAGCATTGAAAACACATAAACAAATATGCAACACATCATAGCAACTGTAGTATCTTTCTGACCACAAATGATAATTCAGGTCTAACCTTGAGACAGAGGGGGCGGAAGGGAGCTCATGTCCACCGGCTGACCTTTCTCCAAAGCCTCAATTGCTGCATTGAATCCCTGAGCCAAACAAGCAAACAGCATAGTACTATTCTTTGTCTCCTTCTTACAAGTCTTGAATACCTCAAATAACTTGCCACATTTTTGTTACAAGTGAGTTATAAGAAATCATGGTTTACGGGGAAACGAGCCACTTCATTAAGAGGAATATCCAAACTTGTGGATAGATGATTTAAATGCAAAACCAACAGAAATGCTAGCTAAAAACAGTAAACGCTTTGAGATACAAAGTCTTTGGCAAGTTTGAGTCCGAATTTCCATATTAGAGCAGAGGCGAATGGAAAAGACGCATTAACAGGGTGTGATACATACACACAGTAAATCCTGGCCTGCTAACTGAGCACAGGCAACACAGTCACTGAACTTTACTTTTGGTTTTAACTGAAGCAGAACACGAAAGAAAAGAAAATACATTTACAATTTAAGATTTATTCATATATCAACTACTGTATATATAATTATTTATAAAAAAAAGTGAATCCAAACTTTGTACAATTTCGTACAAAATTTATTTCATATTTGATAAAAACTGATAAAATATTCATTTTGATGAAATTATTTAATTTTTAAAAATTACTATAATGTGTTATATATTGCTATATTAATTTAAATATTACACATTTAAATTGCTTAAATATCCCACGGTTTGAAAATGTACAGTACAGAAACAGCAATGCATAGCTATTACATACATTTGATTAGAAACCACATCTTACCTTGCTGTTCTTTATATGCATTTTGGCTTGGTCAATATCTCCTGCTTGTTTGGCCTTGAGAGCTGCCATCCTGTATTCCTGCTGTCGCTCTAACAGAATGTCTTTATTGAGCTGTCCGGCTGGGGAGTCTGCTTTAGGAGCAGAGGAAACCACAATGTACCCTTTACAAAAACAGCACTCTAGAATGTCATACTTCTAGTTAAATCAGCAAGTCACAAACAACTTAAAGTGAAAGGGCCTCATTTTCAACATAGTTTGCTTGTCTACATCCAGTACAGGCTGTTTTCAAATACTTACCAAAAGGACTATGCTTCCATTTTGCATTATTTCCAAAAGTCAATATACACAAGTTCCATTCAAGTGAAAAGTATAGCTGAACAAAAATTCTACATAAATTACTAAAGATTCAGGTTCGAGGTAAGATTTTTAAAACGAAAAGCAGCAGTTTATATTAATCAACGCTGGATTTATTTTTAGTAATATTGTGAAATAGTTGTGAGATATTATTCAAATTTAAAATAATGAAGTAAGGAAATCTGATTTGTACAGAGCAGTTCCACGTCACATCACAAATTTGCTTACATTTGATTGCTGACCTAGAAACATCTGAATTGACCATATGCACAGAGTACTATTTAAATAGCAAGCTCGTAATCTTGCGGCGAAGCTCATTTTATTTGTGCTAGATTTGAGTAAAGACTCTTACAGAAACAGCTCCTGCCTCGTTTTTATCAGAAACTGGGAAACTAAATAACATGAGACTATCATTATTTATGATGTTGCAATTATTAAAGAATATATAACTGTCTGGTAATCCCAGGAAAGTTCCCACATAAGTAACTGAAAAGGACTGAGTTGGCTGATCTAAAACAAGGAAATAACCCTAACCAATTCTTTATTGTTTTTATAGAACTTTTTTTATTTCTTGGTTTAAACACTAGCCTGTGATTTTATCTTTTAATTATTAACTTAAACTGTTGTATGTTGTCACAAAAGTGCAACATACTGACCCAAGTGCAATTCAGTGCCACTTGCTGCATGTTCCCCTTCTGGAGATGACAGGGAAGCTGGAGATGTTACACCAGAGGACTCGTCTTTAGTGTTTGATGCTGGATCCATGAAAACAGGGCCGGCCTCTGCAGAGACAGGGGAGATCTCAACAGCACTGTCACACTCCCCGAGCTGATCAGGTGAAGCTGCAGGGGCAGAGGGACGACTGGGACCACCAGATGCTCCACAGGCAACTGGAGGGGGGATCTCTGTTTCGTCAATTTTCCCTCCTTTCCGTACTGCTGCCAACATAGTCTGTAGTGTCTAAACAAAAACATAAGAATGTCAATTGTCATAACAATGTATCCAAAGTTTGTTTGTTTGAGTTACATCTGCTTACCTTGAGGCCTCTCTCGTATCTCCGAGCTTTAGAGGTTTCCCCTGCAGCTTTGGCACTGGTAACAGCCATCCTATACAGGTTTATTCTCTCCTCTAATGTGTGCTCAATGCTACCAGGCACAGAAGAAACCTTACTGTCCTGTGAGGAAAAGAAAATATTTTATAAGGGGGCACATGACTTGTTTCATAAAAACCTTCTATCATTTCCCTACAAAGTATGTTAATTGAGAAGTGCAAATTAATCATTAATGCGTCACAAAATAAAATCTAAAGAGGTTTAAAAAATGTAATGTTATGTAGGCTTAGAGGAACCCCCCTATTAGTGATTTATGAAAATATGTGGTTTTCTACATCTCAACTTTAAATGATTGCTTCAAAATATGGTGTCATTTTTTTTCAACACTACCACTGAAACATTTTGTATATGTTTTTTTGTTTTGTTTTAATACATCTCTTATGCTCAGCAAGGTTGCATTTGTTTGAATAATAATAAGCGAAAACCACACTATTGCAGAAATTGCTATTTCAAAATATTTTAATCTATTTTATTTCTATTTTGATACATTTTAATTTACGCATTATTTGTTCCTATTATGACTTTTTAGTACCCATTATGCTTCAACGGCACACGATCGATCTAACTTGCTGATGTGAAATCAGTTAAAAATTGTTTTTCAGGATTCTCCGATGAACAAAAATAAAAAAAAGAACAATATATATTTCAAAAATAAATATTTTGTAACATTACAAATATTACAACTAATATTTTACAAAGAAAATATGATTATGCATTCCGAAAACAAACTTTTAGATCATACCTGGCTGGCTGGCGTCAGTTTTGCTGAAGGGATTTCCACACTAACGGGGGAGGCGGGGGTTGTGGTACCGGAGTCTTCCGTTTCCTCCTCATCAACCACTTCCTGCAGCTCAGCCTGAAGAGAATCACAACACGCACTATAAACTCACTGCACCCAACGGTGCGGACAGCGAAGAGAAACAGACAATAATCACAGGTTTAATTTACCAAGAGGTCTTCGTCATCCTCCAGACTGTCATCTTCATCATCATCAATGTCTTTCATGCAGGCCTCCGCCATTTTTGCAATATCCTCCATTGGTAATGGCGCTAGAACATAAAAATTTGTTCACCAAATAATTTCAAGAGTATAACAACTAATTAGAGTATTGATAAGGCAAATGATAGAAATGCTACCCAATGGGTCAAGGTTTGACTAGTTAGGATAATCAAGTAACTCACTCACACCATCTAGCTGCAAAAAAATGTCTTTCTCTAATGGTGGTCATTCTAGTGTCAAGTGCTATGATATTTCCCCCCTCTAATTCAGTAATGTTTGATTGCATTTTAGCATAGTCCAATACATATTAAATATAATAAATTACATAAGCATAAAAATACAGTTAAAACACGGACAGATTTTTGTTCAAATATTTTAAAATGATTCCTGTGGTGGCAAGGCAACGTCAGTGTCGCTCATAATATGCTCCAAAAAGTGCACAATGTCAAGTTTTTAAAATCATGTACTTCTAAAGTGTTCCTCACCAACCGAGCAACTGCTCAGAAATGAATGGGAAAGCTAGGAGAGACGGCTCTCTTCTGGTTATACAGACTTTGACACAGTATGCATTAAGAGCACATTGTAGAACACATTAGGTAATAGTATTTCATCCTACCTTTTAAAGTTTGGCTGCAACAGACACAGGCAGTGCTTATTACGTGAATTTCAAAAAAATAAAACAATAAGAATAACAATAATCACGATGCCCACCTTTACCAGCCTTTTTCCCCCTGGGAGCCACATTGGGTTTCTTCCCAACAATGGCAGCAAATTCTGCTTCTAAAGCTGGATCATCCAGATCTTGCTCCATGTCCATCATATCATCTGGCTTGAAATCAAGCAGCAATCCCATCTACAAAGAAACAAGAGCGTACATGAAGTCCAATGACATGCTTATCTCAGTCACGAGACGGACATAAATGGATTCTAACCCAGAGCCCCTGTTCACTACCAAACAAGACATAATCCTTAAAGTGACAGCATAAATGAAAACAGTCATTACTTTAGCGAAGTACAGAATTTTCCTTTTAATATGATCTGTCCCTTTAACATTTACATTCACAGCTGACAGTCATATGCAAAACATCTCAACACTAAACTACCTGTTACCTGTTTTGCTGCAGCTGCTCCTTGGCCTTTCGGCGCTGCCGCTCGCTTGTTTTTCCGGGCAAACATCCCTTCCAGCTCCCGCTCCTCCACCCTTTAGTTACAGGACAGACAAACAGCTCAGTGAATGTGACGTTTAAATAAGGAGTAGCTTTTTCGTCTTGGGGTGGTTTGTAATGTTGAAGCGGAACGACAGTGTGGGGCTTTTGGGTCGCCAAGTGACAGTTTAGTTTTAAAGGAAGTTTATGAAGGTAAACGTCACATGTGCTGCTAACACGTGGGCTCTGCTGACTCACCCCGCTGATCCAGTAAAGCGCTGTGGAGCAGTTTACTTTCTTTTCCTCGCCAACAGTAAAACCACTCCACTTCCTCCTTCCTATCTGCCGTACAAAGGGTTTCGAAAAACCTGACTTTATGTGACGCAGACACCCTGCGAGGATTCCAAACAACATTATAACAACACAAAAAAAACACACCCATTAAAACAGAAAACTGTACATACTTGTCAACAGAGAAAACACTCGATGTAGAGTTTCATTCTAGCATATTTTAAATGATAACCATATCTGACGTTGAACAAAAGGTTACTTTTATTTACCTCGGTGAATTTTCTAATGAAAACGCAGCTTGGATTACAGAGCTTTGTTTTGCTCCTGCAACCAATGCAACAAAAACATCAAAGACAAACCACGCCCAGCAGCAGCAAATCGCAACTGGTCTTTAGAATTTTCAAAATAAAAGTTTAATCCGTCAATGACAGACTGGTTTTCAAAATAAAAGGATCTCTTACTGAAATGAAAAAAATCTTTTCAAAACCATGGCTTCAGATGTTGATGACAGCCTCTCAGAAACTGACAATTTTATGTGTTGACAAAAAAAAAAAAAAAAAAAATATATATATATATATATATATATATAATATTTTATTTTTTTAAGGCAATGAATAGTTGAATAGTTGTATCGTTTGATATATTTTTCCATATTCAAACACGCTTCCATTATGTAAATGTTACTCATCTAATTCTAATTTTGTATCTAGCTGGTGTATTTGTTGTATTCTGTTAGCACATTAAACTCTTACCAATTCAAATTGTTTGTTTATGTGACTCCAATCAACAATTCAACCAGAACAAATCGTTCCGCAATATTGTCCTGTCGTATCTACGTTTTTTTTTTAAACCTGAAATGTATAAAAGATTTTAACAACAGACAAACAAGTAACAAGTCAGATTACCAAAAGTACCCAAAAAACGAGTCTAACAGAGGACTCTTAATATGTAACACTGCCAGGAAGTGCGCTGTGATACGATTCGCCAATCATCGCGCAGCATTCTGCCCGGCTGCCTTGGTTACAGCGAAAACTTTTGTTTTTTGAATTCACCAATCACGACAGGCGTTTCAGACATTTAAACTCTGGCGTTCATCCGTTAGTTATCTTCATCTGCTCAGACGATAGTTGACTCTGCTTGTGGAAAGACGAAAGACGCACGAAACTTGTGTGTAGTGAGAGCTTTTAATTTTTGCTTACAATTTTGTGTGCTTCGAGGAACGGAGTTGTCGGATTCGTGGTAAGATTAATTATAAAATATGATTTGATTGTTTGTTCCCCCCGAGTTGGTTAAGTTAGTTATGAACACAACTGCCGCAGTCCACCTTGTAACGTTAACTGTTCACAAATACAGTTAACTCATATTTTTATATTAAAGTTATGGAAAGCATGCTCACTATCTTAGTTTGAACGTTGGTCACATGTTAACGACACTTAATGGTTTACGTCCACCATGCTGCCAAACTAGCTAACTTTACTGTTTTTTTTTTTTTTTTTTTTTCTTCCACAGAGTGGTCGCATCTGCTGTAATAATGTCCCATTTTGGGTTTGAGAATGACATCCACAACGTCCTCCGTCTGGACATGCCTATCACAAACGCCCCGATGGCGAGGTGGCAGAGGAAAGCCAGCACGTCCAGCTCCACCAACACAAACTCCCTCTCACCGAATAAGAGCGTCAACCGATCAGTGAGCCTTTCCAAAACTCCCAGCAAAACACCAGGTAAGAGCCACATGGGTCCAGCTTCTGCTTACTGTAGAGTGAAAGTGTCTTCAGTGTTAAATAACTGATGTCTCCGAACAGGAAAGAATGGCAAGACCCAAAACACCCCCTCTAAGGCAGGAGGAGATCGATTCATCCCAACAAGGAATAACAAACAGTTAGACGTAGCAAGTTTTCTTATTTCCAAAGAAAACGAGCCAGCGGAAGAAACCGCATCCTCCACAGCAGTAAGATTGAAAATGTTTTTTTTTGTTTCTGTTTTTTTTTTTTTTTACAAGAAGAATAAAACTGCTAATGCAATATCAATTGTCAGCTTGTAGATGTTTTGTGACTTTTATAAATATTCTGCCAGACAAATCAAAAGGCTTGGTCTGTGACACTTAATGGGTATGACCTCGAGGAAGCAAAGATCTTGCATTTAGGAGGAAAACCACTGAATGCCCCTGAAGGTATAGTTTATTTAAATTTAATTTTATTTATTTTGCCTTATTGATTAACAATGTTCATTTTCCCTGGTAGAGACTTTACGCAAATGGGTCACTTTTATTTATCTCTCACAGGTTATCAGAATAATTTAAAGGTTCTTTACAGCCAAGTGCCCACACCAGTCTCTCTCAAGAAGAGCCGGTACATTTCCTCAGTTCCAGAGCGGGTTCTAGATGCCCCTGACATCAAAAATGACTTCTGTGAGCTGTTATCTATTTTTTTTTTTTTTTTTTAAAGAAAAAAAAAAAAAGTGCTGGGAAGTTTTATTTGTGAGTAACATGTTCATTTCTGTTCAGACCTGAACCTAATGGATTGGGGAAGGCAGAACTTTTTGGCAGTTGGCCTTGCAAACCATGTATATTTGTGGGATGCTGGCGCAGGGGACATCGTTTTATTGAAAAAAATGGAGGATGACAACGAATACATCTGCTCTGTGTCTTGGAGCAAAGATGGCAATTTCTTGGCAGTTGGGACGAGTGATTGTAAAGTTGAGGTAATTAGTTCCATTTTCTCAGGCACTGGTTCTCACTCTTTGACTCCAAGGCTTCCGATTGTCTGAGACGATATTCCATTGCAAACTATTTTTAATACTTCTGTAATTGCAGATATATATCTTACAGTTTCAAGATCTTTAAAATTGCCATACTTCCTACTGAACATAAAAATTTTCTTGCAGTTATGGGATGTTCAGTACCAAAAGCGTCTCCGCAGCATGGATGGCCATTTGTCAAGGGTTAGTTGCTTGTGTTGGAATGATCACGTTTTGTCTAGGTAAGTCAAGCACCTCCTTGTGCTATGTAGATTATATGCATTTGAGTGTTAACGTTATTTGTTGGTTCTCCTTAGTGGCTCTAGATCTGGTTTGATTCATCAGCATGATGTTCGAGTGGCAGACCACCACATCTTTACCTTCGGGGGACACACTCAGGAAGTCTGTGGCCTTACCTGGTCCCCAGATGGGAAATATTTAGCTAGTGGTGGTAATGACAACACTGTGTACATTTGGCCAATGACAACCGGTTCGGGGTATCAAGCCATCCATGCTTTTAATGAACACCAGGGAGCAGTCAAGGTGCTTTAAGCTGAGCAAGAGGTCTCTTTATTCTACCATTGGTCTTCCTTTTTGAGGTTTTGGTAACCTTTTTGTCCTTTTCTTGCACCCTTAAGGCTTTGGCATGGTGCCCTTGGCAGCCTAACATCCTTGCATCAGGAGGGGGCACCAGTGACCGTCACATTCGCATCTGGAATACATCCAGTGGCTCTTGTATCAGTGCCTTTGATACTTGTTCACAGGTAGGCTCACTCACTGTCTGGTTGCATGTTGTAATACATATCAGTAATATCAGTAATTTGACAAATTGTTTCTTTTACAGGTATCATCTCTTGTTTTTTCACCAAATTACAAAGAGTTGGTGTCTGGTCATGGTTTTGCTCATGACAAGGTTATTATCTGGAAATACCCCTCGCTCAGTAAAGTGGCAGAGCTTGAAGGCAAGTTTTATAATTCGTATATTTCTTGAAGTAATTTGTGTGCTCACCCATTTGTATAGTACAACTACAATAACAGCTGTGTAGTAAAATGTGGCTCGACGTGAAATCATGCACCTGATGGCATTTACTGCTGATTACAGATCCGGCTTTACTGACAAATGCACCTCAGCCGACTATTATTGTGCCTCCCTAAGATTAATTATTCCCCCTTTTTTTTTTTTCCACTGATCTGTCTTAGGACACGATGATCGGATCCTCAACTTGGCACTCAGTCCAGATGGTTCAACTGTGGCTTCTGTTGCTGCCGATGAAACCATTCGACTTTGGAAGAGTTTTGAAAAGGATGCTGTCAAGAAACCCAAGCCTACTAGCAGCATCATTCAGCAACATATTCGATAATTGTGAAGTTGTCTTTTAATGCAAATAGGGAGTTGTTTAAGAGTCGAAGATCTAAAGCGGTTTCTGAAATGTTCATTAGAACCTCCCAATTGGTATTGTTTGGCTTTCAAAGAGCTGGGTAATTCTATTCTTAAACACTGAGGGCTGTTACGTACATCAGTCTGCCACAAGCTCTACACTAAGTTCTGTTAGGCATGCCCTTGTTCTTGTTTTTAGAGGCACAATGGGATTTTAAAAATGGAAAAAATTTGAGTTTGGCTGACGAATGGGATTTCCAGAAGACCACCTCCTTTGAAAGCTAAACCCTTAAGTTTTGTAGTTTTTTGCATATATGCTTGCATATTTAACCCTAAAAGTGATCATTAAATTATGTACAGAAATGTAAATTTTTCAAATAAAGTTTTTGTAAGGAAGCCTTTATTGACATGTTTCTTGTATGTACTTGCTCTGATTTGGTTTTCATTTAATCTCATTAAATTTTTTTTTATTTTTTTTTATCAAGCTTGTAAGTTTACGAATTACCATGTTGGTAGACCCGTTTGACTAAAAACTACAGAGCTTATCGATCACGTTTTAATAAACCTGATCAAATATGGTAGAGAGCTCTGAGACCGTTGCGTTGCCTCAACATGCACTAGAGCCCTGTTTTTTGTTTTTTTTTTCATTTTGGGTACCTTTTAAAATGGACAACAGGAAGCTCTTTAAGACTCTTGTGGTGTTATCTTGATTTAAATTGAGACATAGTTTTCCTTTTAGTGCTAACAAAATCCAACCATGACACCTGTTGCACAAGATTCAAACCTAGATGACCCAACACTGCACATTTTTTTTTGTCTTAAACGCCACATTATTTAACTCATGAGCTCATTAGAAGAAACTCCAGGACCTTAAATGGGTTTGTTAGGTAACCGAGACATACAAAATGTCCAGTTTTGGAGAGGCGACCAGGGTTGAGAAACACTAATTTAAGCAGTCTAAATGCTGAAACTTCTGGATTGCTTCATATAAAAATGGAAGTAGTCAAAGTTCTTTAAAGACTTACTGGATAGTAGCATGTTTAACCATGTATGGAGAAGTGCCAGTAATGTAAGCAACATTTTATTTTTCTATAGAAATTCACAAACGGAGCATAAAGCAAAACATTTAATTTTTTTTTTATAAAAAGCGTTTATTAACTGATAAGTTAAAAACAACAAAAAAAAAATGGACAACTCGTACATTTCCAACAAATTGTGAGAAAATATTTATTTACAGTCAAGTGTGAGTTAGACTTGTGAAAACTGTACAGTGTGCAAACAACAGGGAGACTCATGCTAGGAAAAAAGCCAAAGTCAAGCGGATTAAACCACAGACATGATGTCAGGTTTCAGAGCAACGTCAAGGACTTCAGTGGACGAATTCTCTTCATGCACAGTGCTCCCCAGCCTCCAACATCCATAAATACTAAGAAAGGGGCACCCACCGCCAGATCCAACGTGCTGTTTCATCTCCCATGCAATCATAAAAAATGTAAATTTGACAGAAATATTCTAACAAAAATGTTTCTGATGTTTTTACACCTCCTTCACTTTCCCATTGTGGGCTAATCCATTAGTGCAGTGCACAGCGCCATTTTCCAAGTGTTTGCCATTGGCCACCACCACTGGCTCGATCACCGTGGTAATGCCGTTCTGTTTGGGTTTGTCCTTGGTGGAAACAGGCAGTCGCTTTCCCTTTATGTAAGCCTGGATCCAGAAGTTGGAGAAGAGTATGAAGAAAAAAGTGCCGTAGATCAAGATGAGATGAATGAAGATGGGAACTTGGTATTCACACTTTTCCATAAAGTAATACTGAGAGATATGGACCGTCACCAGCACAAACTGAATCTGTGGAAAATACAACAGAAAATACATTTTATTCTAAATGTTATACTGAATTTTTAAAGAGGAGAAAAAACAAATTGGAGGACAAAGTCTAAATTACAATTTTACTTAAATCTCAATTTGTATAAGGGTAGTTGACGAATCAATGCGTCTCATGGTGTCACCGCAAAAATGTAAACTAAAATAACCAAACAATTCTATGGGTCTAGCTTTCGGTCTCGTCTACGTTGCTTCTGGCTATTATTCATAATCATGCATTATTCACTCATTCTGACCTCTCACATCAAATTAACTGACATTTGTTTAGAAACGTTTTGGACTGTTTTTGCTTTAAATGTTGCTTGATCTGTGCAGATTTCCTGATTCAGAGAAGATGACTTTTTCAATAGAGAAAGGAAAATTATGGATATGAGGAGTCATATTTTTTGCTTAAGCAAATAGTTCATAGTTAATGATGGCTTTTTTTTATTACAAATACACAGATTCTTGCTTCACATGATGTTAATTGATGGACTGGAGTCATGTGGAATATTGTGATGGTTTAATCAGCGGTTTAAACTCCCATTCTGACGGCACTCATTCACTCCCCAAGATCCACTGGTGAGCCAATGCACCCGCTTCGGATGTTATCACTCGATTGAATGGGCCAGTATTGAAATCAGCCCATTAATATGGGTCAGTAGGGGCCTGATGCACCTACTGGTAGGCTTAGAAGGCTGTTATCATCCATAGGACTACTGGGCACGCGCACATCAATCGAACATTTTTTTTTTCCTAACACTTTACGACAATAATACTGTTTTTCT
>JAUMHQ010000046.1:1422991-1434908 GCA_032361165.1 Enteromius paludinosus | reverse complement strand
GGTGCAGCAGGCCCCTACTGACCCATATGAATGGGCTGATAACGACTGATAACGGCCCATTCAAATCGCGTGATAACTTCCGAATCGGCTCGCCAATGATGCCAGCTAAATTTCCCAGAATCTTTTTTGAGGAAGAAACAAACTGATCTTGTATCGCCTGAAGGCCATTCGGTTTTTCTGAAAAGTTTTCCTGTAATTATACAAGTTAACACTAACCAGTTGGATTGCCGTCATGTACTTTTTCCACCACAGATACTTCTGGAAGCGTGGCCCTGCAGCAGCCAGACCGTAGTAGGTGTACATGGTGACATGGACACATGCGTTCACCATAGCATGAAAACAACCCATGCCACCCGCTGTGATTTTAACATGAAAATAAATCAGTTAATGAAACATGTTAATGTACATCTTTAAACTATCTTTTAGAGAAACAAATACAATGTCTCCTAACTTCACAGGTTTCTAAAATCACTGCTTTTTTTATATGATATACAGTTTTAGAATAGTTTGGGCCACCAATTTACACTATACAATCAGGGTCTTGGGGCACACCCAAGTTAATAACTATTAACAGTAGCACTGATAAACTCACCAGGGGTAAGAGTGATGCCCCACCACCAGGTCCAGGGTAAGACAGAATGATGAAAGATATGCAGGAACGTCACTTGACTGTGCTTCTTTCTCATCACAAAAAATACCTGCATCACAGACACAGGTCTTGTTAATTAATGCACCAGGTCATCCTTTAGTCATCCAGAAAGCTACTGTACTGTAAATTGCGCCTATGCACTTCATGTACATTATCCTATCCTTACACAGCAATGCAACACACACATTTAGAGCACTGATAAACATAGCATGAAAACTAACAAGATAGGAACATAAATAATATTATTCTTACCGTATCTAGAAGTTCAATATATTTGGAAAAATAGAAGAACCAGGCTGCCCGAACCATCTGAGGATACAATGAGTATCAATGAATACAAAGGATCTTTCTAATAGGCTGATTTGGTGCTCAATAAGCATTTCTTCTTATTGTCAATGTTGAAAACAGTTTTGGGGCTTAATATGTTCTGAGATTCATAGAAGAGCGTGAAATAATCTTACTCTGAGAGCTTCAGGACTGCTGGAGAAGTCACAGAGGTCACATCTCCAAGTGTACGTTGTTCCCCAGCCAGACATTAGGAACTGCGTCACACAGGTCAAAACGTACACCAATTAAAACAATATGGTAACATGGTCTTTTAAAATCATTGTCATTCCAAACCTTTGACTTTCTTCTGAGGAACACAAAAGGTGTTCACACTGATCATCCTCATATAAGGAAAGTGAATCATGACCATAGGTTGTCCAGCTTCAAAAATGTCAAAAAGCACCATAAATGGATTATAAAAAAATGTGTGTAACACTTTCAGTCTGGTTGACTATTTGTTATTTTTCGGAGCTTGGTAGCTATGGCGGACATTCACTTTCATTGTATGGAAAAGAGCAGAGTGAGGATTCTGCTAAACATCACCATCTGTGATCTACAGGAGAATTACTATGGTAAGGTTCTGTAATGAATGACTTTAATCCTCTAGCGGTTCTCCTCAAACACATCTGTTCTGGTAAAGCTATGAGAAATACCTTAAATTACTCTCCCAAATCTTTATTTAAATGGACTAAAGAGTATCCTACCTCATAAACAATGTAGGCGTTGAAGGCCACCATTGAGAAATTATAGACAATCATAGCTGTGTTGAGGTGGAAAGGTTTCCGATTGGCCATGTATCGTGGTCCCACATATAAGACAAAGATCACATATCCCAGCAAGATGAACGTCATCTGAATGGGACTCTGCATCAACGGATAACCCCGCACCCTGGCATCTGTGCAAATTAAACCGCAAATGATCAGCCACATCAAACAAGCCTGTATTACATCCTTCTATGATAGATGCAGGTTAATCATTACTAGTAGCCAAACGGTATCGCTTTATCCAACACAAAAAAATGAGTGAAGTAACAATAAATCTTATGTGCGTAACATGAAATATACCGGTGAGGTTAATGGCTTGTTCATCTAAAAAGCATAATGCAATAAACTCTTACCAGTTCTTTCCAGAAGATAGTCGTAGAACTTCAAGATGTTTGAAAGCACCTCTTGAAACATCTTGTCTTTACTTCTTCAGACAACCAATAAACTGGAGGACATAAATAAACGTGTTAAAACAAGCTGATCGGACAATACCAATCCAGCTAGTGAAGCCTGGCCAGCCGTTATCAGAAAGACAGTAGAGTCAGAGTCAACAATGAGAGCCCAGCAAAAGCAAACAGGAAACAGCTGGCCAAGTGAACCTGAGTGGTACATGATGTTACCAAAGCTGAACAATTACTATTACACTCTCTCTCAAAAAAAAAAGGTACAAAAGCTGTCACTAGGGTGGTAGTCTAAAAAAGAATACTATTCTACTATTGAAAGGATGTTGCCCGAGAGCGTGGGGACAGAACTGGATCAATTTCGTGTCTCCCAGCTCATTTTAAAGTGATTTTTAAGTATTTAATAGCAAAATGTCTGTGAAAAAAATGTCGGAAACTATATAAAACAAGACACTGTGTCGTTACAGTTGTTGAAAACCAGAACATTCATTACCACCCTTCTTGCTCTGTACGTTGAGGTGGAGTAACGCAGAGAAGATTGAATGGACGGACTGTTTACACAGCGATAACGCAGCAGTGCTCATTTTGGGAACTAATTTGGGTCCACAAAACCTTTTTGTCATTCTCCACGGTTGTTTGTATGTGGGTTGATCGACAGGAAAACAATGGGCTATGATGAGAAAGCACACTAAACAGATCCTTCAGTGCTCTGCCTACACATCTAATGCATCACCACCTGCTTCATCAGAACATAACATAACCACCAAGGCACAAGAAACGTCTTCCAACTCTTACTGTTCTCGGAAAGTTTAGGCTCATAGGATCACCCAAAGTTGCTAAGCATCCAAAGTCTTCCCTTCCCTAAACGTATACAAAAAATTCTGCCTGAAAACTCCAAGAAAATCAAACAAAACTGCCTAAACTCATTCACGTGGCGGTTATAATGAAGCTCGATGTCATCTTTACTACCTGGTCTACAATGAATGACTAATAGCGCAACAGTGCAAAGCCAGTCAAACTGGTGAGGTGGAGAAACATAGATATTTATCCTGTCATAGAATCAGATTAACTCACTAGACAGGAACTCCTAATCAAAACATAAAAATCTAAATCACAGTCAATCTATACACAGAATAAAAAGAGAATCATAAACAAAAGAGACACGAAAAACTGGCTTAAGATGAGCAGATCTGGTGCGTCATCACATTTCCGGTCACCCCACAGTCAAATAATTTGTAAGTACTCAGAGAAAGAACATTTTTTGAGCTTACCTGTTGTGTTACTGTTGACTCAGTCGCCCCAGCAAATAAATAAATAAATATATAAGAAACAAACTAAAATAATACTGCCCCACAGGGGCAAATAAATGAATGAGAGACCCAGGGAAGTAGTGGATATGGTCTCTGAACTTTGATTCTTCCCAGTGTCCTGATCCTTTCTTTCAGTGGCACCTCAAACACAGCAGTTTTCACCAGCGAACGAGTGATAGAGTAAGGAGGAATGTATTCCAGTGGGGGTTTTGCCAAGGCAGTGACAGGCCGCGCTCCCTACCCAATATAAACCTGAGCAGCAGCTCAGTCTAAAGAGACAACACCCGCCTGGTTTCGAGATTGCAACTTGCATTCATCTGATAGGAACCGCCCTCTAAACTCAACAACTGGCTCTTGAGAGTGAGGCTGGTCTGTGATTGGCTCTGATACTGGTCAGGTTTTTATTATGCATTGGAAGTAGGCGAGAATGGAGCAGTGACTGTTCAACAATGAAAAGTCTTTTGTTTCCCTTGGGTTACAAATATGAGCCTATCCAGTGAGAGCAAGACCAACATGCAAAGACTAGAAATAATAGAAAATGGATCAAAATAATTATAGAATACACACGATTAATTATTCTAGGTTCACTGGGTATAAAGCAAATAGTATAAAATAAATCATATCGTGTAATGTACGTGCTAATAAGATTAGGGTTATTTAAGTATTATTTATGTGGCTTTTTATTTTTTATTGAAAATCTATTTAGCATTTTACAAACTTATATAAACGCAATATAAATTATTTTAAATGTTAGTAGTTTTTCATCATAATTCACTTTTTTTTTTACATTTTAATTAATGACTACACAAACATTTTTGGGGGCAAATTTACTTTGGTTTACGCCCACTTTTCTAAGAAAAACATGTCTAATATAAAAAGAAACTAATCAGTGTGCCGAGAGATAATGTTTATGGTTAATCTGGGCCTTTATTTCGACTTATATCTAGGTATGCTACGCCACAATGAAAGAGTGTAAATCTAAACAGCAATAATGACACATGTCTGTATGTCTAAGTCAGTGAGCCCTCCAAATCTGAGACACCATGTGGCACTTGTTCCTCACAGGGATACTACCAGTCAGTTTCACTGGATTCCCGTAGCACTGGTCTGACCCGTTCCTCAGACGTTGAGGACAGGGTGTGGGATCAGTCAAACTGACGCACTCTTGTAGCAGTCCGGGAGGAGGTGAAGAATGACAAAAATCCTGACATGAGTGGGGAGTCTCTGAGCTCAAGCCATTTTCTCACAAAATGAAGTTTGATAACTGACACACTGAGAGCCGTGACACTACTCTCTAAAAAAGAAATTAGATTTAATCAAATCACACTTCACGTCAACAAACATACACATTCATACCCGGGTAATCTCATCATTTCTCATTTGTGACCAAAATACCCTAATCTAGAGCAAAGGTTATCTATTGGTTAGCAGGTAATTTCCGATACGACAAATTCAGCGTAACCAACAAGTCCTGATTTGGATCAGATGAGGAAAGTAGTACAGATAAACATCTACCGAAAAAAAAAAAAAAAATCGGGGAGCAGCCAGTTTGATTCAATGATTCATAACTGCAGCACCTGAAGGGACGAACCTTTTAACAAGGGCAGTATCCTAGCATCCTTTGCTATCAGCACCCCTAATCATTTTCATACAATCAAATAACGATATTTCGATATATTAAACTCAAGTTTTTCAATTATTGTTAGAATTTATAAAAAAAAAACATTCCACTTCAACATATTTTTAAATGTAATTTGTTCCCGTGATGACAAACCTAAATTTTCAACACCATTACACCAGTCACATGATCATTCAGAAATCGTTAATTTGCTTCTAAATAACTTTTAATTACTTCTAACAGTTGCTCATTAGAGCTGTACATGTATACAGTAATCAGAACAATCGATAAATCATAGGCCTGTCCAGAGTGATTTTTTTTTCGTGACTGTTAATAGTCACACTCCCACATGTTACATTCCATACACTTTATTCTTCATACCTCACACCTGAGGATCATGTTATCCTTTTCTTCACTGCGCTTCAACCCAACACCCGAATGACCGAGATAAACATGACTATAACATTTTGCTATCACCTGGTGACCTTTGACCTTAATTACTTATTCCATCACTTCCCTTTAATTCCCAGTACTCTTTAGGTTTTAAATGCAAGAACCCTACCTCTACGGACCACATCACATCAGTAGAAGCAGTTAAAGCCGTTATGGTTACATCTATATATAGATAGTGCTGATAAATTACTACCATGTTGTAGATACTCAAAGTAGATCAATTTTGAGATGTTCTCTAACTTTTAGCTTAACTTGACCTAATCATGTTTTAGAAGAATGTCCTCAAATAGCCCATAATCTCTAAAGGACAGCAAAACAGCAATTATTGTCATTTTTTAAATTGTAGGTCAAACCGAACAGATAGGACCTGGGAGAGTCTGAGAGCACAATTGGTCATACGTGATGCAATTTAAGAAATCAGCCGTCTCTCATTATTCTACTGAATAAACCTTTGCTTCTTGTTCCTGCCCTTGTGACCCAAACTGAATTCATGTAATTTAGAATTTTGCTTAAACGGACGCATTTTTGGGACTCAGACTGAAGATTAGACCTGAAAGGATGCTATCCATAACTGCTATAAATTGCTGGTGAGACTTTCAGAAACAGAAGGGTGCTGATCTTCTGAGGGTTTCCATTCATATGCTAATACAGACGCATCAGTGGATTCTGAAAAGAAATGACTTAGTATCAGGCTGGCTGAAAAAAAAAAGAAAAAAAAAAAGAAGATGACAAGAATCATCCTTTTAATTGTTTCGCTTATAGTCTGTTAAAATGAAAGGGAATAGACATTACTAAAATTGGTCTCGTTCGATTGGTGGTTTCAGGTTTTTGATGGTCTTACATTACATTATCTTTTAATTAGTTTGAAATAATTCCAAACATAGACACACAAACAATTTAGAAGCCTATTTAAATATTTGTTAGTAACTGAGAACTAGGGCATTTTTATTACTTCCTTCTATGAAATACATTCATTTTATTTGTATTATTGTGTGTATGTGTGCATATCTGAGCAAGTCTCAGTGGCCTTTTTTTTTTTTTATCTAGCAACAAACATTCTACATGCAACGCTTCACTTTCTTTATCTTATATCAGGTTTTGGAAAGTTCTTGATACTGATGTTTTGGTTTGGTTACCCCAAACTGTAGCGCTGTATCAACGAAACCACAACCAAAATGAAAAATATCGCCAACTGAAACTTCATTACTACAACTAACTAATTTAGTCAGGAGAGCAAAAAGGATGAAGACTACAGCCATAGAAAGCAGACAGATCTCGAGCCACACCTAACTCGTTTATGCAACGTCATACTGTGGATCCCAAAGTGATTATGTCATCTACTCCATCACGGATGCCATTTAGGGGAGATGGTATTAGGTGATTAGGACACACTTCTTAGAAAAATACTAATTAAAACAACTAACTTAAGTTTCTTTGTCAAACTAAAAAGGTCGGCCTACTTCTGTTTCTACAACCGACACATATGTTTTGCAGTCCAGAGGTGGTCCATTCAAATCACTTGTAGCTAAATGAAAATACTATGTGTTAACTGGTTTAAACTCCAAATATACATGTGCTGACAAACAATTTAATGAAAGCTGGAAGACCATCTGGGAGCAGCAACAAACCAGCACCTTTAAGTGGTCAAGCCTGTTTGGGGAACATGTGTTGCTGTTTAGACCAGCTGGAAACCAGCCAGAACACAGACACCAGCCTAAGCTGGACTTTCCAGAAGGGATGATATTAACTATATGTGTCAGTTTCAACAGCAAATGTCTTCCTATTCTTAACACTACTGCAAGAGTTACATTTGCTGAATATGAGATGCAGGTCTTCAACTCTGTAACAAAGCATAATTTAACACCTCGGTCAGCTCTTTAGTCACTTAAACCCAATTCAAATCCATTAGCAATGCCACAAAACCCAAGGTTATATAACAAACCACACAAGATAGCATAATTAACATGGCACCAAAAGTCACATGGTAATATCAATTACCCAGTTACTTTTTTTTTCTAAGAATGCTATTCTATCTCAGTGAGAGCAATAACATGAACATGAGGAAAATTGAATGAATAAATTAATAGACAAAAGAAAAAAAAAAACGTGTAAAGTGCAACGTGGGTTACAAATACGTTCATTCACAGGTGAGGTCACCACAGTTCGCCACCTTCCATGGCAAAAGATTCAACCCATTAAAAATTGCACTGCTTTGCTGATTCAAATATCACGAATAAGTTTACCACAGATAAACTAAATTCCCACCTGATCAATCGGACATCATGACGCAGGAAACACTCTGGATATCCGGAAGGTCTGAATTTTTGTATCTGTTGTGTTTTGAGAACTAACTCTGCATTTATTTTGTCACTTAGTTTATATCAGGGCATCTATAAAAAAAGTTTCTGCTGAGAGCCACACAACATGATTTATACGCCGCTAGGCAGCGTCATTAAAAGCAACGTAGTCTACATCTCATATGACTTTGATGAGCCTAATGGGATCCGTGTGCTTCTTTTCCTGCATTGTGTGTGATCGACCACCAGAAGGCGTCGCTGTGCTACAGTAAAAATAACTACATTTTCTATCACAGGAATAAATTAACTTTTTATACAGAAAACATATATATCTTAAGTGTATTTATATTTTATAAATAAATCGGTGAGCATAAGAGGTAATTAAAAAATAACAATGTCTGTTCAGTGTTTTGATACCTACCCTAACTAGCCTATGTACATTTTTGCTATTTTAGTTTGTTTGTAGCTCATATGTAAGTTAGTTATATTTTTCATTTTAAATATATTTTATACCTCCTATTGCTTAGGTATATACAATTTAGTATGACCTCACGCTTTCTTATCTTGCAAAAAAAATATACTTTTTATTTAATAACTTTTTAAAATTTATTTTGTACACTTGTACAGCTGAGTGATTACTCTAGTCCACATAATCAAGCACATTTCTAATTATTAAAACAAAAAATGTTGCAAACCGTGACATTTGTTTCTTTGATAAAGAAAAAAATAAAGAAATAAAAAAGAATGGCATTGAAAAAAAGAAGCCTGTCTTTGTTCTTTGAACACAAATGAAACCATCTTTGTATAGTTGGCTCTTACCTCATTTTCTTACGTTATTTTTTTGTGTTTTTTTTGTACATAACAATAAACATAAGTTCCAAAATTGTCTATGTGCCAGACGCTGAATATTCAAACCTGTTCTAACTCAAAAAAAATCATTGTTGCTAGACTTCACACAATCTCATTGTCTCTGGCACTTTCTGCCTCCTAGAGAAACAGCCTTGCAGACCTGTGATATGGATATAGAGCAGGCAGCTCACCTCTCTGGTAATTGAGTTCACAGCTGGTAGCTTCGCCTCAGCAGACTTCTCACCCGGGAGGGAACAAAGGCCATCCTCTTCCCCGGCAGGTTAGAGTGGCTCATCAATAGCACAGACTTAAATAGATGTCGCAATTATGTACCTCAGGTCCAATGGGCTAATTATTGTGGGGGGCTGTAAACTCTTTAGTGATGGCAGCCCACACTGTTCATTTATCCCGCTGAATCCTCCTGACATAGCAGAGCATCTAAAGAGTCGACTGCGATATTTCTGCAACGTTCATTTAATACAGAGTATCATCTCCTACACATTCTCATTGAGAGATTTCAATGCATGACTGTGATATTGTTTGCAGATGTGGGCTGTTAATGATTCTGCCTGGCGTGAACAATTCTCTTGCGATTTATATAGATAAATACCTATATGCAAAGGTATACACGGCTCAAGTAAATAAATAAATAAGAGAACACTTAATTATCACAGTATAACATCAAGTCAATTACTTCAGGGATATCTATATAACAAGCATAAGTGAGTTGTAAATCAGTTTGACCTGCTTTAATGCAAAGGACAGTATTAACATGTGCACTGGGTAACTGAAATGGGAATGCTTTTGTAGATGTCGGCCACAGACAGTTGCTCTTTTCTTACTCTTCCTGAAAGATTTGCTTCTATTTTTGAGTTTTTGGCAGGGTCCTTCTCAGTACTTGCACAGGTAGTCCCAGCAAAGTCTCAGGAGCACGTGACCTCCAGCAGGCTATACTGAAGCATATGCTAGTTAGGTACGTTTTTTGAGCTGGTTTAAGCTGGTTTTTAATTGGGCATCAGCTGATTTCACCTGGTTTTGAGCTAGTTATAAGCCAGCTATGAGTTGTTTAGGAAATCTGTGGAGCCTAACACTGTACACCTCGATTGACATTTGTCAGGCAACAACCAATTTGGCAGGTCCACCACTGGTGCCAAATTCTCTTTATGAATGAGAGCTGGTTCACACCGAAGAGCCTGGAGATGCCGTGGGGACTGCAGCATCATCAGGCATGACTGTTTTTTCAGTGGATCAGTGACAGTCTGGGGAGGGATATCTCTGGAGGGTCGCATAGACCTCTACATGTTTGCCAACAGTAACCCTACTGCTGTTAGGTACCAGGATGAAATCCTCAGAGCCACTGTCACATCTTATGCAGGTTCAGTGCATCGTGGATTCCTCCGGGTGCATAATAATACCTGGTCTCATGTGGCAGCTTCCGAAGGATAATGAAGCCATTAAATGGCCCCTGTGTTCTCCAGACCTGAAAACATCTGTGAGGTTATGTATCGGAGCATCTAAACCAAGTAGCACCACAGACTGATTGGGAGCTCACTGATGCCCTGATCCAGATCTGGGAGGAGATATCGCTGGACATTATCTGGCATCTCATCAGGAGCATGCCCAGTGTTGTCAGGAGTGCATACAGGCACTTGGGAACCATATACACTATGACTTACATTATGAGCTGTGATGAAATTCAGCTTGTAATTTGTGTAATTGAGTGATTTTGCATCCAGCCCTCAACAGGGGTGATGATTTTGGCTTCCACAGGCCATTCCATTTTTTTTCTCCACAAATGAAATGAAATTTTAATTCAATTATTTATTTTAACAAAATAAATAAAAATGTTATTATATTCTCCACAAATTACACAGTGCATTTACAGTAAGTAAAGATTTTCAACTTCTATTTCGTTATAAGATATTATGCATTTTTATTTTTTGAGCAGTGTATTATGGAAAGAGTACTTAAAATTTGTACACAATTACAACTACCGTTACATTGCTGAAATGATACTCAATTACAAGTAAAAGTACAAATTACTCTTCTCAAAAAGTACTCTGAGCACTAGTTACTTTAAAAAAAAAAGGTTTACATATGTAAAGCTCTAAAAACCTTACTGACTTATGTTTTAGTGCATGATTGGATAGTAGTGGTTTTAAGAATATCTGAACACTAAACTGTGCTAATATATACAATAAATACATCCACAATGTCATATAATACTGAAAAATTATAATCTTTATACTGAAATACCAGACAGCCAGACAGCGATTCAGAGAGCAATGTTTTTTTGTTTGTTTGTTTTTTCCAGTGTATTGATTTGCACAGTATAACCAATCATCCAAGAATTACAAATGTGCATTAATGTGCACTAAAAATGTAAGGGTCATTTTGGATTTCATGACAAGCTTAATCCTTTATCCTTAATCCTTAATCCTGATCAACTACCATTACAAAATTCTGTGTATTTGTATTTTTAAAATAGGGTAAAGTGTCACAAAAGCTTACAGAACAAGGAGCAATGATTTCAAATTCAAACTGAATTTACAAAAAAAAGACAGTAATAAAATTATAAAACAAACGGCCTCAATTTAGTTAAAGTATTCAAAACATGACAACAGCAGCGATTTAAGATTTATATTGCTTTAGATAAATGAAATATCTAATAGATGGCTTTGACCTAATGTCTGTACAATGTAGTGATGCAGTTAGACAGATTAGTCTATTTATATGTACAAATCAAACAAATATCCCGTTCCAAAACATTTCTAGCATACTTACATTGAAAAGAAATTAAAGTTTGATTGAAAGACTTTCTGGTGCATTTAACTTACAACCAATAACTTCCAGTAGCATTTCCATCAGACAGGCGTTGATCTATTTGATTGATAACATTTTACAAAGTTGAATATTAGATTAAAGAGAAACTATAGCACAGATATATGGCGACTGCACACAGTCTGATCGCGCACAAGCAATACAGGAGGTAGAGGACAGCTCATTTGTGTCTATTAGCCGTATTTGAGACTTCGGAGTCAGTTTTTTTCCACATTTGTTAGGGAATTATTACATTTATGCGGAATACCTGCATCCCGTGTGGACATTCAGACTGTGTGATTGACAGGAGGCGGATGCGAGGAGAGTAGAGAGCGAGACACAGCACGTGTACAGGTCCTTGTCAAAAAATTAGCATATTGTGATAAAGTTCATTATTTTCTGTAATGTACTGATAAACATTAGACTTTC
>JAUMHQ010000046.1:1412784-1422891 GCA_032361165.1 Enteromius paludinosus | reverse complement strand
TAATGTTTATCAGTACATTACAGAAAATAATGAACTTTATCACAATATGCAAATTTTTTGAGAAGGACCTGTATATTCATGCACAGCAACATAGTGCTCGTTGGCTTAAAGCAGCAATATCTTTTTCTTTGTTAAAAATTTTTAAAAATGTACATCATGAATTCTGCTTTCAAGCCGCTGATCTATCTTATGCCGAATCTCTACGGCACACTTATAATAAGTGCGTGTATTCAAACTATTGTATCCTGGTCAGGCCGTCACCGCTGCGGAGTAACACTTGCATGCATGAATCGCCATAGACATAAACATGGAGAAGTAGATACGGTCAGAATGTTCTTCGTCAGCTATTCCTGGGGCCTGTTCCATAAAACTAATTTACCAAATAAGCCAGGCTTGTTTTAATTAGTCGGACTTATTTTAAACCAAATCAAATGATAGTAAGTCAGACTAACTGAAATAAACCTGGCTTACTTGGTAAACTTGTTTTATGGAACAGGCCACTGGTTTAGAACTATTCCTTTAATGGTTTTTGTTGAAATAGCAGTAAGTTTTCAGGATTTTTTGATGGGTAGGACGTTTATTTGTAAAAACCACATTTATGTGTATATAACATGATATGCAAAATCATCCTGGTATTTTTTTAATGATGCTTTTACTACAAAAAGAGCTTAAATTTCAGCAAACAAGCAATTAAAAAAATTGTCATTACTGTACCTATAAGAAATATGGCAAGCAAGCAGTAGGTAGTTCTCATCAAAGCAGATTACTTCCTAGCCATGATTCAGACTGAGAAACATGTTTCTGTGGAGGAGTCTGACTATGTGTGCTAAAGAACATCCAGATAGTTCAGTCTGTGATAGCGGACTCCTTCATGCAGGTCTTGCTGACAAGAATAATGATTTGATGGGATTGCTGGAGAGGATGAAGATGTCTCTAGTATAGCAGTAGGGCACAACTCCACATCCGAACAGAATAAAAACAAGCCAGTTCACATACAGGTTCAGGAAGCCAGAAAAAAACTCAGTTTTGAAATGTTGTTACTAAGACAGTATAGAGGTACATGTTTAATCATTTTTAATTGAATTGTTCATTAATTCTAATCACACTAATTCAATCTGGATACAGTTGAAGGTTTCATATCTACAAATTTACACTTGCGTTTGACCAAAACTCTGCATTAGTATTTTAGTTGTTGGCCACATGCATATACAGGTTAATGTGTAGAACTGTATTCAGCGTTGACAAGCTTTGCTTTGCGCAGTACTGACACATTGTGTGAATTAATAGACTAGTAATGTGTGACAAATCAAATTACTGCTCTGAATTACTTATCTCTATTCACAGCAATATTCAAAACGGAGGCCGCAATTTAGCAACGTATAAAAATTATGATCCCATAAACAAGACAAATCAGCCAAAATTAAAAGCTACTGATGTATAGCAGTTTTATATTTAGTTACCACAAGGATTAGATACATTTCCACCTTTAAAATCAGCATTATTATGGGCATTGATTCAGCTTTACCAACTTTGATATTTAAAATCGTTAAAAGTAAAATTTTACAGTATTACTGTTTTTATATTTCTGGTCAAAGAAATGCAGCCTTGATAAGACTTTTTACTAACCAAAGCAGGAAAAAAAAGCCCATTTTATTTATTCTTAAATTTTATACATAGATAGTACAACAGATATTTTGTTGAGTCATGTTTTGTCTATGGCTGAATTCATTTTGCTCTCAGTGGTAAAAAAGAATTGGCTTATTGTATGTGCACCTACTTTCAATGTTTATGTCTTGGGGATGAATTACCGGCGGTTGAATTCACAAAAATACAAGCACTATTGATGTAATTCATTTCAGTTACCTAACATAATTGAATTTTTCTTACATAAGATCCTCTGTATTATTTTTTTCCAGGAAACATACATTTTCAAATTGAATTTTGTACTTAAAGACACTGTACAGTATTGAAGGGCCCAGAGCACAAACAGGAAATGTGTCACTTCTTCTTCTTCACCCGTTAACGTCATTTGTTACCCAACTCTGTGGTGTTAATCCCGCTCACCCCCGGCTCCTTCTGTTGCCATGGATATGCCATCCCTATGGCAACTCGGGGCCTTTGTGGATGGTCTTGGGTCCTGACGGTGGAGGACTCATTACACATTCCCTTCCAGCTCCAAGTCAAAATGGACGAGCTCATCTGGCTGGTATAGTACAGGAACCTTTGTAAAAATATGCCACAGCATGGCTTCAGAAACACATCATGTGTCTTAAACACATCCACATTAAACAGACCAAATGAAGAAGATGATCTTTCCATTTCTAATATGGGAGAGATTAAAAACACTGTTCTGAAGCAAACCCCTTTAATGTCCCTGCTGAATTTGAATTAGCTGAATGACATAGTTGTTTACAAACAGCAACAGCATTAATGTCTGTGCTCAAATTTTATTGCACCCTCACTTAGTAGTGACAAGTTTAAAAGACTAATCACAATCAATTATAATGATTTAATTGCACTGACAACAATATTTTACATTATTGAGCTGGAAAATGACTGAACTGACTTGAGCTGAATAGTAAATCTGTTACCTTCTGAAGAGCTTCTTATAGCTGAACTGAAAGTTGTTTCGTAATTGATGAACTTTGCAACACAAGTTAATTCAAGCAACACTTAACTAAGTCCCATAACACAATTTAAAAAACAAACATAAGCTCACAATGCAGCGCAATTTAAAAACAAACAAACATAAGCTCACAACACAACGACATTAGCCACAACACAGCGGAAATGCTCCCAACCACTAGGGGGCAGGTGGTCTGCAGAAAACGGCTAGGTACTCGCGAGCGCTGCAGACTGTGTTGGTCGTAAAACGTTGTTGGTGGGACCCACAAAAAGGACAGTACATCGGGTACTGTTATAACGTCAGGGGATGGTTTAATTGCCATTAAAACAGGTACAAACCGCCAGCAAACACTCGTGACATACGCACAATAGCCGTTTCTACAATCCTTAATCTTGTCCAGACTGTCCCGGTCTCGCAGCCAGGAGTGCTGTCACCCATCCTCGTGGTTCCCAACCCGCAAGTCACGGGTTCCATCCCCGTGTCACGGTCCGGGGAGCCGTGGTCTGAAGCATTGGTCGGCAATTGGGGGCCATTGTGTGATCCGGATCCTTTGTGGCCAGATCCGCCAGACCCGGTCTGTTATCCGGCCCAGAAGGGCAATATCTGTGCCTGTTCGACCCAGGAGAGCATTATCACTGCCTGTTCGGCCCAGGAGGGCTTTATCGCTACCTGTTTGGCCCAGGAGGGCCTTGTTACAGACTGATCGGCCCAGGAGGGTATTTTCAGTGACTGGCAAGCCCAGGTGGGCATATGAACTGTCTGGTCGGTTCAGGAGAGCATCTTCGCTGCCTGGTAGGGCCAGGGTATGCTGCTCCACCGCCTGCTCCGCCCTGGAGGGAGTATGAACTGTCTGGTCGGCTCAGGAGAGCATCTTTGCGGCCTGGCATAACCTGTTGGGCATCTCCGCCTTCTGCTCCGCCCTGGAGGGTGTTTCCTCTGGCTGATCCGCCCAGGTGGGCGTCTCCGCCTTCCGCACCGCCCTGGAGGGTGTTTCCTCTGGGGGCTCCGCCCAGGTGGGCGTCTCCGCGTTAATTTAGATGAATTAATTACACATAAATAACGCATACAATTTTTTTTTTCGCATTTTAATCATACTTATTTTTGCACCGCGGAACGTTTCTCACTGGATGAGTTTCAGCGGACCGATTATATTGGAGCACCAACTAGCGTTTCTAATGTTCTGAATGTGCTTGAAAGTAGGGATGCACCGATCCAGATCAGCTGATATGTTTGCGCGTTTTGTTAGTAAAGCCGGTCCTGTAATCAGCAGTAAAACTTTCTCAGGTCAAATATTTATATGTAATTAAAATGCGATTAATTTCGATTAATTCAATTAATTTATTTAATCGAGTCCCGGCCCTAATATATATATAATCTAGTGTGGACTTATGTAAAAATATATATTTGAATTAGTTTAACATTAAGCAGCTTTCCTAAGGCACTACATATAATTTATATGTTTGCATAACCTTGAAAAAATATATATATGTATTTTTTGCTCTCAAGTGAAACTCCTGTTCACATAAATTCAGCATTCCAGTTGCTATTGGAATGGGTGGATTTCATTTCCAAAATACGGTAAATGACACTTTTCCTGTTTGTGAATGTGAAGCTGCTTTAAAACAATCTGTATTATACACAATGTGACGTGATTGAACTTGACTAACTGGTTTCATAGCCCTCTTTATACTATACCTTCCTACAATATATCTAGGCTAAATGAAAAAAAGCTTCATTCACAAAGCATATGGCACATTGTCTGCCAATGACCTCAACCTATGTTATGCAATGTGTTTTTATTTTTAATATATCCTTTGTCCCCAGTGTTGACACTCTGACTCTTGCGTAGGCAGCACTTGAAAACATCCTCAGCGGGAGATTGGGAACATCAGGTAATTTAGTCCTTTATGCAGATGAGTATTTTAAAATAAGCGCACTATGTTTAACAGTGGATTAGAAAAAAGTAAGGAAAACATGTATTTTAGATGAACTAAATAGATGAATAAAAAGTGCTTGCCTACAATTTGTTTTGTGCATGTTTATTACATTAGAATTAACGGTAGCGATGAGATGTTCTGGGGCATGTTGTTACTCATACACCTCATGATTATGCAACAATGGATTTTTAGGGATCAAACACACACTTTCCCTACAAATGCATGACACTGTTGGCCATTCAGCATAAAAACTCAAGCACCATGTGTCTGTTAGGACTGCCCTGGACTTCCTACTCAAAGGATTAGTTGCCTTCAATCAGACCCAAATTAGTTTGATGGGAACAAGCATGAATCCGACAAGGTAACCAGAGCCCAGTGTTTAAAGATGTATGAAGAGCCTTGAGGAGAAAGTAGAGTCTCTGTTAACCCATCTCACTAACAGTGAAACTTTCATACAGTGATCTGCCTTCCTGAGTGCTTGGTGTTTTGAACGGGCGCGTGTGGATCAGCCAGACGGGGCAGGTGGGGAGTTCCACCTGCTGAATGAACGCGGTCAGTATTGGGGAGTACCATGGGCTGCGGGTGGGCTCGGCCCTGCTCAGCATTGTAGCAGGTTGTATCATCATTGGTGTGTCAAAAGACTGTGATGCAGATGCCGTGGGGGGCATCTTCCTCGGGGCAGGGGGGCTTGGTAAGTAGCATTTCTCTCAGTTTGATAGGCCAAAACTACTTTAAAGAGACACATCAGCAGCAAAATTTTAAATAGCGGTGTTCTGATACGGGCCTATTGTTCCATCATAGGATACTGTACCTATTTTATACCTTTTATGTAGCTCAATATCTTTCATACAAAGTACATTCAATCAAACACAAACCATGAATCTGTTCATTAAGGGCATAGTTTAGTAAAAATACTGAAATTTATTCACCCCAAAGTTATTCCAAACCTGTACAACTTACCATCTCATGTGAAACATAAAAAGAGATATTTAGCATAATGTCTAAGGTGCTCTTTTCCGTACAATGGGAGTGAATGGTATAGGTTTTTTTTTTGTATAAATGGCTTCAGTTTTAACAAAGGTACTGTAAGACTCAAAATATAACACTAAGGTTGTCTGTAGCTCCAAAAAGAACAACTCCTAGTTCCCATCCACTTGTATTTTATGGCAAGGATCAGCTTGAACGTTTCTCTAAGCTTGTCTGAATAACAGAATTGTAATTTTAGTTAAACTATTCATTGATTTTCCAGGTTTTGCTCTGCTGCTTCACTGACTATTCCACAGTGCATGTCTCTTTTGCATATCATGCATTTTTAACACTACATCTAATCTCTGCTCCATATCAGCGCACCTCCGTTTCACACTATTGTCCTTTGCCCTTTTCAACAATGAACTCATATTAAAGAGGGATGCTGGAAATGGTTGCATGTCTTCTATACGATATAGAGATATACAAAAGTACCCCCTGCAGTCATTCACTGTTAAGGTTTGTCAAAAAAGGGCCACCCATCATTTGATCCAAGTCTGTAATCCAAGCCACCTGCTTACGATGGTGGGTATGTAATCTACACAGGACCCTGTCACAATAGAGATGCACAAGACACAAGTAGCCTTTGATCTAATGTTTACTGCTGGAGTGAAGGCAGCATTACCAAGATAGGCCAAATGAAACTGAGGCTTCAGTCACACCTAATTTAAAGTCCAACTATGACTTGACTTTTATATAATATCTAATATCTCAGAACTAATAGTACAAAAGCTGTCTCTAGCTTTAAATATGTACACCTTAAGGTACCAAAATGGTCCCTTTATGTTCAAACATGGACCTTTTGATAAGATACTGCCCCAGTGACATCTTTTGTACCTTTATTTCTAAGAGTAGGTCTGAACTAGCGAGTTGAAGTATATTGATGCAGTGCAGGTGGTTGTCTTGTAGGCAAGCATCAGTACCTTGAAATTGATGCAGGTGGCAATGGGCAAACAGATGATGAAAGGTGTAATGTGAGCTTTTTGAAGGCTTTTTGAAGACCACTCTGGCTGCTGGATCAGTTGCGGAGGCTTGATAGCACATGCAGGAAGGCCGAATGGATAGACAAGAGAAACGGTCCAAGCCCTTAGCTTTGAGGAACCCCAGTAACAAGAAGTTGTGATTTTAGAACCCTCACTCATCCAAGACACCCTGAAGGACCTACCAGAGAGGTTAAGCTTGAACCACTGGAGTGCGGTTCCTGAGATGCCCATCTTCATGTAGGTGGACAGGAGGATCTGGTGGTTAACTGTGTCAAAAGAAGTAAACAGATCCAGCAAGATTATTAAACAGCCAATACGTTAATTTGCTAATAAGCAACATGTTAATAGAAAGAATTGGTCCCTATACTAAAATGTTTCATTTATTTTTATTAGTATTATTTATATTTATTTTTAAAACCATTGATTTTTATAGTTATCATTATTTCTATAATATTATAGTATTTATTAATATAAATAATTATTTAAAACCATTTATTTGCAGTTTTAAACTTTTTTTTTCCACAAATGTTTGTAAATGTCAGGTGCTTGTTTTTAAACACCTGTGGAAATAAGTATGATTGAATTCAGGTTTAATGATTAAGAAGTATGTTCCTATAGTTTTTTCCATATAGTGTATATTCAGTATTAAGATACTAACTATTAAATTGTTGTTAAATGAACTGATGTGTACAATCAACATCACACTCGCAATCATACTGTTTGGTTTGACTATTCAAATATGGCATAACAACAGCCTTTGTGCCAATACAATCACAGCCTCGCCTTCATTTGTGTCAAACTAAATACTCTCTCTATTCAGACTGAAGTCCACTTCTTGATATAGTCTCATTGCGATATCGCTGTCGTGGATGCACACACGAGCTAGGAGGTTTTTACTGGTGCATGAACATCACAGATCGATTGTAAAGCCACACTCGAAAGCATCAACCACCGTGATGCATTTATAAGTCAGGGGTGAGTTAGGAAAGAAATAATGGAGGAGATTAGAGGACAAAAAGGAAAAAGAGGAGCCAGAAAGGGAAAATTGTATTAGGGAGGATACACAAGCAAAACACGTGGAGAAGGAGCCCTCAGCATGTTGCAATCATGCCTGCCAGTAGCCTCTCATAACAGAAATTGCCAGCAGAGGTGCCTCGTCCCTTTCAAACTGGAATTGATTCACAGCTTGAATAGTAGGTGCATAATCAAAATCCAGCACTCCCCCTGCAGTCTATGACTGCCTCACCAGCAGCCTTAGACCTCTGGAAACACAAGGAGACAGGCAGGAGAGAAAGAGCTCAGCTGCACACCTTCATTAGCCACAAGGATATAAAATATGGTTTTTGGGAAGGCATGTCAAATTAGAGCAGATGGCTTAAAGGGATAGTTTACCCAAAAATGAAAATTCTGTTATCATGTATGCATGCTCGTGTGTTTCTAAACCCAAGACTTTGGTTTCCTTAAAACGCGGGAGTAAGCCTATGGGTGAGGCAGTAAAGTAAATAATGAGGAGAACAACAACGTGTAGTAAATGGTAAAACTGTCTGCACTACAAACCAATGTGTTCATAATTAAGATAATACATTAAAATAACATGATGAGACACACCAATTTTCAATATCAATGTCAAGAAAAAGGTGGGTAGTTCTCCAAAAAATCGTGTTCTTGTGTTGTGGCGGATTGCAGACTCATACTGCATTACCATTGACACTCCTAATTGAGATTTTAGATAGACTGTCAGTGTTTAACTTGAGAGATAGGTGGCATAGGTGACCTCAATGCATCATCACAAGCTGCAGGGTTTAATTTGGTTTTGTCTGTTTTTTTTGACTCTTAAAGCCATGGGTCTCATTGACTGCCATTGTATGACTGAGACTGAGATCTTCATTTGTGTTCTACTGAAGAAACAAAGTAAACTACATCTTTGAATCCCTCGGGGTAGGCAAAAAAACAAACAAAAAAAAAAATCACTTTTGATTGAACTATCCCTTTAAAACTTCATAAACGAATCCATATGAACTCAGTGGTTTAATTTTAGTCTTACGTACACTTTATAAATATTAGTTTGTTAAACTCTAATAGTTTGAAGCAATCATTTTCCCAAATAAAAATGAGATACATGGCATCATAAAGGTAACATACTGTAAAAAAAGTGCAGCTGTAAATTAACATTACAATGTTGGCAACCACAGCTGTCAGTATTTCACCTCTATTTTATGGCACAATCATTTTTGTACAGTGAGACTTTGTCACTTTATATGCTTAACAGAATTAGGTTTTTACTAGGTTTTTATTTGTATGATTTGTAGGGTTTTATGAGCATGCATTCTCTGGGTTCAAAACCATAATCACATCACCACATCTTGTGTTATAATGCATCTTTCTACAAACTGAACTATACCAACCCTGAATCACATGGCCAATAAAATAGTACTAAACATTACAGTTTTTTTTCAGTCACTAACAAGCGCTTACCTATACTTAAGATACTTTTTCTAAACTCTTAACACAGGCTCACAGCCACAAAACACAATTGGCTGAATGGATAATTTCCTTCTCAAAAATACATTTTGTTAAATATATACTAACTCTTCATTTCAAAATAGAAGACTCTTTCTCTGCACACACAAACTTTACCAAAACACTGGAAATCTGAGTCAAAATGAAATTATTCTGTCAAAGAATTACACTTGTTTTCACTTCACAAGTACACCAGGTTTCAAAATACTGGCTATTGTAGACATTACAAAAACTGCATAGACTTTTATGTTTTACAGGTATTTGCATGAAAAACATGCAATCCACCGTTTTGACACTAAATGTTTGGTTGGGAACACGGCAATGATTTTCATTGGCACACGCTGATTAGGATCAGCTGAACCCAATCGCCTAGCGAGTATAAGATGGGCAGCGATACCAGCGTTCATTAGTTTTTCGCTGAGGAGCCGAGCCGGTGTTACGGACCCCTAGCGGCGACGGGACGTGATGTCTCCATTCCCTTCTTCAGGGAACGAGGGTTACAATACGTAACCGAGACGTTCCCTTTCAGTCGGTCACTTCGATATCACGTCGGTGACCAACGAATAGGGATCCCTACCAAAACGCCATAGAGGCTGTCCCTTCTAGCCCCATGTGAGAGTCACCAACCCCCTGTGTTTGGTCTGTAGGAAGGTAGACTCTACACATGGACCAGTACCGCACTATAAGTAACTGGACACTGGGACATCCGAAGGATGTGCGGAAGTCATTTCTCTTGGAAGAGTAAGACAGATCTCACATATATCATGAAAGGATTCAATGCATATGGAAAATAGGAAGAGATTTACGCTCAAGAACTGGGGAAGGTAGATCTACCTACGCCACCTGAGAAGCTCTGGGTTACACTCAGGGGCTCCCGAACCCTCTAGCGGTTCTCAAGGATTCATTGCCTAAGGGGCCTCCGCAACATCCGACTGCCAAGGGGATCGGAGGACTCACAGTTTCACTAATTAAGGAATACTGGAAGGATACCAAGCCGACCAAACAGGTCCTACTC
>JAUMHQ010000046.1:1384932-1398494 GCA_032361165.1 Enteromius paludinosus | reverse complement strand
GCACGCCAATATTCATTGGCCTTTTTTAAAGACTCGAAGACGATTGGTCTCTCATGCGAGATCCCATATGTAACGTCGAAGTGATTCGACTGAAAGGGTAACACATACATATAGCCTATTATGTAAACAAAAACTTATTTTGGATGCGATTTATCGTTGGACAAAACTAGCATAATGAATATTTTATTACGATTGTATGTTTTACTTCCCTATTCCACTGTACGTGGTAACTGAGCTATAACAATTTTATTGTAATACTTTCAGTGTTTTGGCAGTGACGTGCCGGGTTTTTTGGAATGGTAGTTTGGCCTGCTATCATGAGGTGTTAAGCTCTGGAAGCAGTGCACATAGCAGAAGATGAGAGAGAGAGGGTCCCTCCTCCCTACACACTCAATGAACACATGCCCACCCGCTCATTCACACCACTGCACTGATCAACACGCGGGCTTCTGTGCAACCTGTTACTGCCAACACGAAAGAAAAATATTACATCACTTAATGCTTGGAGTCATTTGGTTTTGTAAAAGACGGAATAGTCGTTTATTGACAGAAATCCTGTCACTCAGAATCCGAGACTCGAATCCAGCGCGCGGAGCGCGACTGACGAGCATTGAGTGACAGCAGTATTGATCTTAAGAGTCGAGCAGCGAAACCCGCCTGAAAGACATCGTATTTTGTAGGACGCCGTTTTTTGACTTAAAGGAAACGTCAGGTTTCGCACGTACCCGGAGACCTTCGCCATAAAGCAAGCCTGTGCAATTCCTCTGGACGTCGACTAAGCGGTAAGACCTTTTCTTGTTCACAAGGAGACGCTGATAATGTTTCTGAATCACGGCATGTGTTCATATGGCTCAAAGCACCATATTTATATTTGTTTAAGCGGACGTCTTTAACCACATTTAAGCCTCTCGTGGGCTATCACATCCGGTGGGGTGAGAAGCGTTGATGCTCCTATTAACTACCTACGCATTTTTACTAATTCATTTTAAACAGTTGATGACACAATATGATTTAAATTGGTATTGTGATAAAATTAGTAGCTTCCTAATTTTGCATTACAAAGCAGGCTAAAATGTGACCTTGGTGTTGTCACCTAAGTTATTTTGTTATAAGAGATAGTGTAAGAAATGTATAAAAGAAATTACACTAAAATAACTGTTTTCTATTTAAATATATATTTTAAAATTTATTTAATTTGTTCCAGTGATGCTGAGGCTGATTTTTATAGCAGCCATTGATGAAATATTATTATTATTATTTTTATTAATAGAAACTTCAAAATTACCAGAATTTGTCAGTGACAAGACATCTATCTATGTATCTATCTATGTATCTATGTATCTATGTATCTATCTATCTATCTATCTATCTATCTGTCTGTCTGTCTGTCTATGTATTCACCCACCCACAATATTACTATAACATTTCTATAATATTTGTTACAATTAAGTATGGGGCATCCCCAAAATTTCCTGTGGAAGCAATCACTTTTGATCTTTATTTGACCCCAGTTGCTGGAGCAACTTTAATAATAACTCTATAAATGGCATCTTGAAATGCTTGTTGATAAAGTTCTATAAAGTATGACACTCACCCTTCGTTTCTGTACTGCAGGTAGCATCCACAGTGAGTGAAGCAGGCACTAATGAAGAAGCAATGGCCATTTACTACAATTTGCTGATAAGGACATGGCAGGCGTGAGTGGGGTTGTGGCAGCAACGGTGTAACCGTGACCCTCGCCAGTATGGTTTGCAGCGAACAGAGTTCTGGCACATCAGTGCCCAAAAAGGAAATGCAGACCCGCAAGAAGCGGAAATCCCGTCCCCAGGGTCTGCCTTCTCCAGCCCTCTGCTGTGCATGTGGCTTGTGCATTATGTTGGCAGGCATCAACATCACCTTAGTAGGCGCTTTCGCTTTCAGCACGCTTGTGCCCTCTAGCAACCCCCCAATCATCATCGGACCTATACTCCTGCTGGTGGCGTTTTCCTTCTTCGGGGCTTGCTGCATCTGCAGTCGCTTGCCTCCGCCTCAGAGCTCTCGGCGGTCCAAAGGTGGTGGCGGTTTGGGATTCATGGGTCGGGGCGGAGGGGGGTTGAGTGGAGGGGCGGCTTTTGAGATTGAGACCAGCGAACACACCATGCAGGACACCACAGCCGTGCAGCTCAGCCCCACCAACTCGCCCTGCTCCTCTCACGCCTCCAGCCCCGAAAGAGAGGCTCCTGCCACTGCTGCCAACGCCACCGTTCCCGCCCCAGAGTACGTCCCTCCACGAGCCTGCAAGCTCTTCACTATGGAGACCAATGGACCTAACTCAGCAGCCTTCTCTGCTTCTACGGGGGGTGGAGGGGCGGTCCGGCTCACTTTGCCCTCAGACTGTGCCGCCACTTAAGGCTGCCAGTTTAGGTTGCTCTCTTTAGAAGGGCTGGTATTACGTAATGTAAATAGTTTTTCAGAGAGGAAGACAAGCACTTTGTGTGAAGAATTCATTTGATTGTCACATCCGGCTTGTGCCACAAGGTGCAATAACAATCGAAATGTTTGCATAAATTCAGCAGGTTGATTTTTGGAGGCCCATGTGCTCCTAATCGAAATGACAGAGATATGTCAGAAGCATATGAGGAGATTTTTACGTTCTCTTATCCAAGGAGAGAGAGCCTTGAAAGGTGAATCACTGTGGCGTGCTTCACATATTCATACTGTGCCACTGTTACTCAGAGCATTCACAGTTACTGCGCTCAAAAGAGACAGAATCAGCTGTTGTGTAAAGATGGCTTTGGAGATGAGCCTGAGAAACAGAACGGAGAAAGACATTACACTGCGAGTCATATGTCAGTGCACAGACCAAAAAACAGAGCTGTTGTATATTTTCTCTTTAATATTTTTTTGTCTTCGTTGTTAAAATGCTAAAATGCATCTGCGATTGAACAGTACATTTTTTGATGACTCTCCATGGCCAGCCTTTTTGCATTTTGTCATCATTGGATGCTTAAATATATGCCGTGACACTGTGCGAGAGCACTGCCGTTTTTAAGCGCGATTTAGAAAACGAGGTTGCTAAGCAGTGCCATTGTTTGGGTTATTGTCGGATAAATGATTCAAGTGCAATGAAGGGTGGAGGTAAAACTTTTTCCACAATTATAGTGGACACAGTGGGGTGAAAATGCACATTTGATGACTGAGCTGTATTCGTACTGTTGTTAAACCTTGTTTGTCGTTGACTTTATTTTACACTGTGGTTTAGAATGCTGCCAAGTAAAACAATATTACTTTTCTTTATGGTTGCCAAAGGCTGTTTTCTCCTTCAAGTATTCCTCTTCTGTTGTCAATACTTGTCTTATGTCAACAGTAAGGCAACATTCGAGTAAACTACCTACATCTGCTCGTTACTTCCTAAAATCTCTTTTTTTCTTATCTTATTCTCTCGGTGCCCCTGTTTTTTTTTTTTTGCCATTTGAAAGCAAGGGCCAGAATTGTTCTCAAACATGCCCTCCATCACTGACTCACACTGATGTTTCAAGCCAAACAGTGAAACAATTTCCTCATGTTGATTCTACCAGAGAGGTCAACTGAAAGCAGCTTTTGGTGGCAAAAGACAATACCCAGTTATACCTTTTTAAGAGGGACAATTATTTAATAATGTTTGTAGAAGTAGCAAGTTTTTAGATTGTCCCTTTGTTATCATATTCATCAGTTCCGACCAGCAGAAAGGGCTGATTTTTAAAGAAATAATGATTAGTGTTTTATTTCATTGTCTGAGTGCCAATGCATCTGTTAATATATATATATATTACACGTTTAGCTGTGTAATATAGTGCAGTATATTTATAAGTATAGGGGTCAGTATGTGATGAATACTGAAGAAAGTGCAACATGAACTGCATGCTTACAAACAGTGCACTGTTGCCACGGAAGAAAAACATCATCCTTGATAATTTAAAGAGAAAAATTGAAACACATCACTTCTCTTGTTCATTATGGTATATATATATGAAAACTTTCAGACATTGGCATCTTTAGACCACCTCTGTTTGTAAGCTGCTATCTGCTATCTACACATCTGCTGTAGTCTGAACGAAATTAATGCTGCCTTAATGACAGTGATCTCAGGATCAAACCAGTGAGGGCTACTCAATAATGTCCAATAAGAACATTTGGTCATGTGGTATTAATGTAATTATGGCAATGTTGTATTGTTAGTTATTTTCTACCATGTATGTTTTGAAAAAGGTACTTAAACGGAAGGAAATGCCATGTTGTGCGGGTTAAAAAGGCCTGATAATGCTGATTATCATTACTGTTATTATTTTGGCAATTGGCCATGTTGTGTAAAATGATGTATGAACGGTGGCTTGTTTTAAGTATTGTTAGCACTGAAAATTTGAATTGTGTAAGTACTCACATCATAATTATACACTATTTAACTCCCACTCACATAATTCAATTACAGTTGTGTCACCTGTACACCTGTTTTTTCTCCAATCTTTACATTTCTGAACTCTTCTATTTGTTCTTTTGAGCATAAATGTGGAAAATATTACATTAAATTATGGAAAAACAACTCTTGGCATGTCAGAATATAAATAAAAAGCAACATTCTTAAATGTCTGACATTTCTTCATTTCACACTTAAATAATAGTTGTAACTGGCTACAATGGCTACAACATTATAGCTGAGAATCTGAAAAGAGAGAAGAGGCTGATCCTATTTACCACACTGGACTGACATAAACATACTACATAGACAGCTTTCTCAAAGAGAGGTTCACTTACTTTTCCCAAATGCTTACCTGTTAAGAAGGCTCATACTGTAGATTAATCTGTAGTATGTACTATGGTATTGATTTTTCATTCATAAAACATTTTTATGAGCTATTTAATTTCATATATTTCAAATCACATCTTTCAAAACCAAATTCAGCCCCTATAGTAAAAAAAGAAACACAAAAAACAGCATAATTATTTTATTTTATTTAACTTCTATTGTATGATTTGCAAAGAAACATGACATATCTGTAGGTTCAAAGGTAGTTATTTTTCATCTTAATATCTGAATATCCCAGACTGGGGCTAGTAGTCACACTGAGAGGTTTAAAGTTTGAAATATCAAATAATATTATGTTTGTGCTTGCACCCAATTTACACCAGTCTAAATATTGTGAATTTTATTCGTCTGAATAATTAATCAGTCTGAAAAAATTTAATAGCAGACATTTAGTCAGCCATCTAGTCAACTATATAATTGTCGTAAACAGTGATTTGAGGGTTTTAGATTTTTTGTTTCGTTTGTCTTAGTAGCTGTTTATGTAGACTGTTGAGTAAAAACATCAAAACCAGGTCAGCTTGTGTTCAGTCTTTGTGTATTTTGAATGCTTAATAAGACTTTAAAAATACAACTACCTTGAGAAATATTCACTGCTATGTCTACTGATAACATATGATTACAACATCTAGCCTATATGGAAAAATCTCAGCGCTCATGTGGTGGCACGTGAAGCTGTCGTAAAATTCGCTTCAGCTCTTGAGTGTGATGTTTCAGTTAGTCCACCCCCCATAAATTTAAGTAAAATTATCCAGCGTGTGCTACACAACTTCATCAGTCTCGACTGAGCTCTTCGGCCGACAGCGCCGCCAGTCGATCTTTAATGAAACTACAGGTAAGATGCTTCATCTAATATGAACGCATCATAAATCTGGTTGTTAAATGCATGTTCTTACCTGCTTGATCCCTTCTTTTTTTTGATCTACTTTTAGCTTACATAGCTAAATTAAAAATTGGAATACTTTACCAACACACCACAAACTCTTTCTAGGCACCTCACCTCGACTGCTTTAGTTAAAAAATAAAAGTTTGTTGTCGCCGTTTGGCCACCAGAGTGTGTCAGACACAAATTTATCATAACATTAGAATCCAATGGACCAATGTTTGGCTACACAATATTTGGTTTGACTGGTATTTTCCCATTTGTAAAGTGTTGTATTTTATATTAGAATGGAATAAAGTAAGGTTATTTCCTAATGTCTTCTTTGAGTTCCTAATAAATATGGAGTACACAAATTCACAGCAGTCTAAATGATATTTTTCCACACATAGTTGACTTCATAACCATATTAAACCATGTTAAACTTGTTTTTCTCCATTAAATTACAAGCATTGCATTTGCATTACATATATTTTACAAATCCATAAATGAATCTGAATAATTTGCGATTTAAACTGGAAAATAAATCTGCCCATCTGCTGCAATGACAAACCTGTGTAAACTAAGAGTTTTTTTTAAATCGAATTTCTTTTCTTATTTATTTCTAATTTTCAATATGTGTCCCAGGACAAGCAGAGAAAATACACAGACACTCCTTCATCTCTTTTCCAGTATTATGCAGGTAGATTTCAATATCTCTTGAGAAAACTACCAGATTTTTTCCTATAGATGTCAGAACAGTATTGTATATTCTAGAGATGTCAGTCAAATACATTTAGAGATTACTGTCACAGCGCTATCTCTGTTTACCTGCCCTATTGTATAACCTTGTGATGCACTAAACTACTCACATTCCTTACACAACTGTTTCTAATGTCAGATGATCTAATCAAAGAGCAAACAGTGGTTTCTTTTTAAGTTCAACTGCATCATGGTTGAAACCGTCCATGCTCTGGTTTCTGACTGGATTAAATTCACGTGATTATCAGCAGCGCTTCAAAGCCCGTCTCTTATTTCAGCTGTCCTCTCTGAAACCAGGTCTGAGTTAATCAAGATCAGTTAAATACTCATGGACTGTTTGCATCTCTGAAACACATCCTGTTTTGTGGTTTGCCTTCTTTTCTTTCAGCCAGCAACTGCTCAGCATGAGCTCTCCCGAGAATGTGTTCATGTGATGATCCAAATGTTTGCAACAAGTTGGAGTTAATGTTTTATGGCAAACCAGATTATAAGTGTAACTATGTTTAGTCACATGTAAGTCATCATCGTCATACATGAACCACCCTGGCTGTGGATAATGATTGACTGTCTGAGGACAGCAGGTTTGGTGGCAAACTGCTCTGAAGAAGTGCTATGTAATGTAGTTAAGTTGTGGAATGCAGAGATCACAGTTAAGGTCATCCTCCTGATCTACAATGACTAAGCAACAGACATGAGAAAAGATGAGCAAAAATTTTCATACATTTTCATCCATTTGAACCAGCAGTGTAGTCTACTTCAAGAAATACAAACCTATTTGAGACAGTATTTTGTGGGAAAATTGTTACATTTGTTTTCATCAATTGAAATAAAATAAAATATTACAATAAAATGAAATAAAACAAATACATTCAAATACATGAAAAGCTTAAGCATAAAAATTTGTCAAACTGAAATAGAAGTAAAAAATTCACACATACACATAACAAAAATAAAATACTAAAACCTAAAAAAATAATAAAAAATAATACATTCAGAATATCAGTAAATATGATAATGATATTTAAACAAGCTGAATAAGTTTTGTCATTTTTAATTTGTTTATTTTTTAATATGTGTAAAAATGTGTTTATATATCAATAAAAAAAAACAAAGCTGTTTTTGCCTCTGTCTATATTAATATTAATCAATTCATATTTTCATGAGAAATCTCATATTTTAAGATTGAAAGTCGGAATCTATAAGCATCTACACAACGTTTACATAAAAGCCATTTGAAACTCACAAAAAAGAAAAAAAAGAAAATTTGAGTCATTTTAATGTGACCTAAATATAACAAAAAAGGAAAACAAGCACAAATGTCACAATGCCTTCCATAGGCGTCTTATTTGATAGCCATACGCATTCTCTATGGACAGTATCTCATAAGAACTGGCAAATCTTAGTGTGGTATTTGGGATGCAGCAGGTGCAGAATGCTAATGAGCAGTGGAATAAATAAATCCAAATATGTTTGGACAGTATGTCGCTAATTACCACAGCACAGTACATAGTACATTAGCATTTGTTTGCAGAAGCACGTTTTCAAACACCATTCCCAAATGCATTCATCTCCAAATAACTGCGTTCAGTGGTAACTGACAGACTGTGTCATGTAAACTGTTAGAGATGTTTTTTTTTTTTAATGTGAATACACCCTTGAAAAGATGAAATTGCTTTGTCACAATCCCTGTAAAGGCATATTTTATTCTGTGTTTAACGTAGAGTTTCTTGAAATGCATGAACCTGGTAATTGAAGTAATTTTTAGATGGCAGAGAGAGTGTGTCTGGGTGTTTGTGTGACAGTGTGGCCTGATTCTCTTGTCTCGAATCCCCTGCGCTTCCCAGAGGGACAGACGGGGTTCCTCAGTCTTCCCAATCCGCTCAGAACCGGACCGTGGCGGTTGCTCGGGAGCGTGTGTGTGTGTGAGTGAGAAACCTCGTCTGTGTCCCCAGCTTGAGTGTGCCAGGGAGGAGTTTAGAAAGAGAGAGAGAGAAAGAGAATAATCAAGCAGAAGAGATTAAGGGAAGACAAGCTGCAGGAGCTCAATTCAAGCAGACAGGAGTTATGTAACTGGTTAAATTAACCCAGTTCTACTATGCACAGCATACACTGGGAAAGACCAGTGAAGACTGGAGAACAGATCTTTAACTGGCTTTGGAAAATATTGGTGCTGCTATATATATATCTTATCTTACTGATTTAAAATGGTTATGGTAACATTTGTAGTCCTACATGTCTGAATTAAGGTGTGTCAGCTCTGTGTGGACATTAATATATAGTCTTATTGATGTACAGTATATATTATAGTTTTTATTCCATTTATTTAAATGTGTTAAATATTCATATTTGTCTTTTAAATATAGCTTTATTTTAGCATGATGTTTTTAGTGTAATGTGTTTACTATTATAGTTTTTAATGAACTTTAAATATGTTAAATATTTATATATTATACATATATTATTAAATTTGTATATATATAAAAATATTTATATTTTCAGATTTTACTGATTTTTTTTGTTGTATTTCTATTTAAGTTGATTTTATTTTTACTTCAGCTTTAGTTTTAGCTCAGATTTAGTTTTCATTTATCTTCATTAACTGCTTCATCTTAAATGTATTAAGGTAGTCTGCAACTTTTTTCATGTAATATTTATATATTTAATTGTATTTAATCCTACCCAATCTCATGAACGTGAAAATATAAATATCAAATTTAAAAATCAAACAAATAAAAATCCAACCTTGTATGTGTGTGCTATATGATGGGTAGGATTATGGTTGTGGAGATTATGAAACTGCATATCATATGCACTCCAAACCCATTTGCATCATATAAATGCCAAAGTCTATTTTTGTATATCAATACCGTAGGTTTTTATGTGGCGTACTATTTATACGCATTTTCATGAGACCGGGCTCATTTAATCATAATAACCCTGCTGTGAAGGAGTCACACCATACAATAATAATATTTTGTTTATTGGTTGTGTTAACAACACATGGTTTTTACAATTAAGTAAAATACCTCAAAGACAATTTGCGCAGTATTTTCCAGGAATGACATTACACAGGCTTCTGTTGCTGGGAAACACTATGATGGGAATAAATGAGGACACCACAGTACAAAAACATTTGGTAGAAAGTGTGGGATTTTTATATAAACTGTTTGATATGGCTTTTTTGGGCTCACCCAAGCCATTAGGAATACCAATGGCCCTAAAGAAAGAGTATCCCGCAACCCTGACCTCCCTCCAATCTATAGTAAGCACAAGTTATACAAATGATCCACTGCTGTTGCGTAAGCTGCTTTTCAAACTCCTCAATGCAAATCATCACAAACACATTCTGAGAAATCCCACTGTTGTAATAGACTGCACTATTTTTACTGCTTTACTACAAGATGCTTGGCAGTGATTCTCTTCTGCTCTAGCCATTCATATCAGACAAGTTTTCCTCAAACATCAAAAAGTAACTGATCAATGATGTGTTTTTTTTCACTCTATATGTTGAGGTAATGGTCCCTATGCATGCGTCGGATTGATTTAGTCTTTTTGGCTTGAGGAACTGTCACACTTTGACACTACATGTTATTCAAATAGATCAATAGATTGTGCAGCCAAAAATAGATGTGGTAAAGGCAAAGCACACTTGTCATATGCCAAGTTAAGTCCACATTTGCAAAACATGCTTATTTGAACTCAGATCAATGATCCAATATTAACTTACAGAACTGTTCCAGATATTTAATGGAATGACAGCGTGGATTGAATTATCGATCCTTTAGTTTAATATTTAACTCGGTAAATGTGATCCACTGGCATATCATGCACCAGGAAAGCTATGGAAGTCTTTTGATTTGTATGGGATTGGTAAACAAGTTGCACTACTACCTGCTCAGCAGTAGAGGTCTCCACTACAGCACGGAAATGATGTGATGCATAATAATCCGGGAATCAAACTGCATCAAACTGGTTCACAGCTGGATTTTTGAAAATATGTCTCTTTTCGTCTTATAAATATGTCTTCAGAATATTTTGACTGAATCAGCAAACAAATCCAAACACAATTAGATGATATTATGTGAACTGATGCAATTTGATTAATTGAAACGTATTAAATGAATGCATGGAAGACGAACTGTATATCAGTGTAATGCAACTTGTGTTTATCAGTGTTAAAATGGGTCTGTTTTGGAGAAGCTTATGTAACCAGTTTGTTTGGTAGCGGGTTTTATGATTATGACTGTGCACACAAAGCGTGGCAAGACTTCATCAGTTTAGGAGAATATCAGGAATTAACTGAATATGATGACGGACACAGTCGAGTGCTAAGAAGGATTGTCCAAACAACACAGAACTTCTGCAACAATGTGACAGCAAATCTCAACATTCATCTTGAAGACTCTTAAAAAAACAGCATCCAAGAAAGAGCAGCAATTACTAAAATATTGTGAACATTTTAAATTGGGACAGTTTTGGGACCTTGACATGGACCATTATCATATGCAATCAAGCCTGTCCACCGATCACAAAAGCGTTACTGTTAAAGAAAAATCTTACTGGTGCAAAAAAAAACAAAAAACAAAAAAGTACCAAACTTTATATACAAACAGAATCAGAAGAATATAAAAACCTGAAACTGCATTTCATTATCATACTGATATGATTTCTTTTCATAGCATGAAAATCATCTGTGATTATTTAATATAAATTTAATAAAAATATATATTTTATATTCTGTGGAGCAGTTAATTTAAGATCAGCATGAGTCTATCTGTGATTTTGTAAACAAAATAAAATATTATTATCAATGACACAGTGTAAAATGCCAAACACTACAGAAGATATTTTGAGAAAAAGTTTGTAACCAGGCTGTTTTGGTCACTATTGACTTCCACAGTAGAAAAAAAAAAAATATGGAAGTCAATGGTGACCCAAAACAGCCTGGTTTTTCAAAATATCTTAATTTGTGTTCAGCAAAACAAATAAATTCATACAGGTTTGAAAATACTTGAATTTTAATTTTTGAGTTAACTATTCTTTTAAGGTTGAACCACTGATGTCACGTGGACTATTTTAACACTGTCCTTACTACCTCTCTGGGTCTAGAACATGGTAGGTTCCATGCTGTCTATGGGAGGGACATCAAGATTTCTGATTTCATCAAAAATATCGTATTTTGTGTTCTGAAGATGAACAAAGTTCTTAAGGATTTGGAACAACATGAGAGTGAGGAATTAATGACAGGATTTTCCTTTTTGGGTGAACTATCTCTTTAAGGAGATCATGCATTCTGTGTTCAGTAGTTCTGACTGTGTTCCTTTGCAGCCTTTGATGCAACAGTAGCATTTCTAAACGAAACCTTGAAATCAATACTTTTCATGATTAGTTATTCTTGGTGGCTGTAAAAATGCAGGAAATGTTTTCAGGAGAGTTCCATATGCATTGCTCATTTCACATGCAAAGATTTTAGCCAATCATACCAGTGAGCGTTTAGATTAGAGCCCATTGAAAATTACCATTTAAATACGATGTAATTTGATCAAGCCCACACCACAGGAAACATAATAAAATATTATGTCATGACCCCATTAAATATTACCAAACCACGTCTGGTGAGAAGAGTGAGAAGCTGGTTCGTTTATTCAACAGCTCTAAAACTATTTTGTCAAGCCCCAGTATAACCTCCACAGCCGATGGGGTGTCTTTCTTTGCACAAGAGGGCCAAAGTTCCTAAATTCACCTGCTTGACACTTGAAAAGCACTTTGTTCTCAATTGCTGAGCAGTAAATGGGCTAAACAGCTGGTGACAAGCCTTTAACAGCCTCCATTAGCTCATCAAGATGGGTTATGCAACAGGTGTGTAGGGGAGCCACTTAAATAAATGATGATTTGATGGGCTCTGTTGGAAAGAAACAGCGCTGTAATAAAATATCAGTGAAAGCTGGTCTTTAAGAGCGGACAAGGAGCACAGATCAAACAGTGTAGTGTGTCTATTCTTTCCAGTGGAGATGAATTGAATTGATGCCAAATTGATGGAAAACAGGGTTGGTTGGCTGGTGCAGACACGTCTCCGCTCATTACCAGCAGGATCTCATCATCTCGCTCTCTCTTTTCCCTTAGAATGAAAATAAAAAGGGGATGCTTTACACTTTGATGACTTTCCCACAGTGCTCCCCAAAAAAACAAACAAGCTCAACGCTGTGACCAGGAGGGGAGAGGACCTCATCTAATAAGAGTCCAGTGTCTGACCAGTCCTGCCATCAGCCGGCCTTGCCAAGAGAGGGAATAATCATGCCTTTATGTGGACAGGGACCTCCGGGAACAGCTTTCTCATTAGGAACCCCCCCCCCCCCCAGTCACCCCACTAGCTGCAATAGTCACACTGGTCCACCAATCTTTGGTTCCGATCTGGATCCCCTCTGAAAGCAGATTGTTTGAGTGAATGTACTCGGGGAAGCAAGCAGCACAAGCACCCCTTTTCACTTGGCACATAATTCTTAGCCAAGCATCTTTTAACAAGACCACGAATTTCTGGGGCCTTGGGGATGGTCCGGCCTGTTCCGGCCTTCCCAGAGAGAGAGAGAGAGAAGACCCTGCTTTTAAGGGCTGTGATTTATGTGTGTAGTTGCTGAGTGTTGCACTCTTGACGCCTCCTTGTGACTCCGTCACAGGAGGGATGCTGGCATGTAAAACCCTTCATTCAGATAGTTTAAAGCACCAAGTTTCCTTGAGGCAAGAAGACAATTCACACTATTCAAACTGTTTCAGAAAAACTGAAACATTTTAACAAATAGATATGTGATACGAAGAAAGGTTTATTACATTAAAATATAATAATAATATTGATAATAATTTATACACCAAAAAAAAGGTTTGTGGTAAGTGAGTTTCGGTTTTTTTGGAAAGAAATAGGCGCTTTAATTGTATTAATTGGTTTAAAGTTTTTGGTTTAACGACATTTATGTTTGCACATAGAATAGAAAAAATACAGTATATATATATATATAACAGAGTACATATAATACTATATGATATATATATATTGTTACGCAGAGGTGCGTGTTGTGGTGCGTGCAGGCAGAGAGGAGAGGACGAGGGAACTCAAAATACGAACATTTA
>JAUMHQ010000046.1:1330891-1345530 GCA_032361165.1 Enteromius paludinosus | reverse complement strand
CAATCAATCAATCAATCAATCAATCAATCAATCAATCAATCAATCAATCAATCAATCAATCAATCAATCAATCAATCGATCAATCATTGTTCTGCCTCCAAACTTTTGAATTGTAGTACAGTGAAGCTGATTTTATGTTACACGTTGTTAAGGTTGTTTTTCTTAAGTTTTCCCAGGCTCACTTTTTTTCCAGACACAGTTTTTCACTTATGACATATTTGCATTTTAATTTAATTTTAATTTGCATAAATATACATATATATATATATATATATATGTATTGTTTTTGTTATATATAACAATATAGGTTATACAAATGCATTAGAGCATGTAATTATGTGCATGCATCTGCATTAGGCGTAATTAGGGTGCATAAATGTTCTGTGTGCACAAACTCCCACCCTCCACAAATTCTTCAACATTGAATAAATAGCCACATAAAGAATATGCTCAGTCATATAGCAGGAACCAACAGCCGAGAAATTGCAGCAGAACCCCATCCTCTCCCACCACCGACTAAACACTGCCTTTTCACAGGATTACAGGCAGCCGTAGTCAAAGATCTGGTCACAACCAGTCCACAAACCCAGTCTGTAGTCCACAGCTTGCTTCATTACCCTCTCTGTTTATTCAGCCTCTGGGCAATAATCACTTTCAATCTTTTTTGATTAAATTTTCAATTTTTTTTCCTGCCATATGTGGCCTCAAATATATTTACGTCCATTCACTTAACCTCAAGTATGCACACTTAACAAAGAAATACCGCAAAACACGTGTGATCGCCGTTATATAACCTCAAAATGCAGCTTTTGCGCAAGTGAAAGTGCCTGTCAATCGATCACAATGATGCAGTCTCCTAAATATTACCAGCTGCTGCAAACATAACTATTTCTGAAAAAGAGTATGTTGATTATAAAAAAAAAAACCCTTATTGAAGCATTGGATAATCAATTTGTTGATACCTAAGTGTAACAAAGGCCACAATTTAACTCAAATTTCACTGTTTTGTTTCCCGTACCTGGTGATCGTGTCTCCCTTCTGATTGTGTAACCATGTTTTTTCCCTCTCCATACTAGAACCAGCTCGGTTCAGCCTGAGCATTCCGGTGGTTGCTATGGCAACTGAGCATCATCCCTCCCCTTCAAGTGATTGTTGACTGACGGTTCTTAGACAACATGTTATCTAAGGGTCACAAGCGAAAACTGCAAAGGTATGGCGCATCTGAAGAAGCTAAAGCAGCACATACTGCTCAGTTGTTTATGATAGTATTGTGTTTTCATAGCACTTACTAGCCAGTGACACACTGCAACAACATTGCTTTGCATGCAGAAATGTATCTAGTTGAGGAGTCATTGTGTTATAATACAGAAGACAGAAAGATTTATTAGAAATTACCTTCTTCATCTTTTTGTAACAATTCCTTGTCTTCACTGTCTGCTTTTAAAGGCAGGAAGGAAACTGGGTCAGCAGCCTGAAGTGCTTCACTCTGCGTGATTCATGGAAGATGCCCGCCATGCTATTATTTGGCCTAACAAGAAATAATCTCCATTAAGCTTCATTGTTATCAACACCTACAGTCATTGATTATGCACAAATTATTCATGAGCAATACTCAAATAGATATTGTCTGTGCCAGTAAATAAATGGAACTGAATAATAAAAATAGTTTTTTTTTAATTTGAAATAAAAAAATAAAAATTATCACATTGTCATACTTTATGATTGATTTATGCATTTAGAGAGAAAACAAGGGTCATCTTTGGTTTTAACAAAAAAAGTGCTTTTTATTGCTAATTTGAGTTAAAACTATTTTTAAGCAAAACAAGCCACTTTTATCCTTAGATTGCATTTTCTTTTAGATGTATTGCAATTATTTGCCATTCACCATCCAAACTAAATTCTTTATGTCAAGTAACCATTTCTTTAAGATTCCTGATGTCAAAACAATGGACAACTCAAGTTGATGATACCCTTTTAGTGAAGGTATAGCAACAGAATTAAACAAGAGTGACAATACTCCAATAATAATTAAACTATTAGATCTATAAAATTATCCTTAAATATTACTTTTAATGGTCATAGTTTACCTGGTAATTCAGAGAAACTTTCTTCTAAACAGTTAAAAAAAACAAAAAACAGCACTGCACTTTTTCAAGTCTATTTTAACTCCGCAGTTAAAAATAAATTAATTTAATAATTTGACAGACTAAACACAATAAGGAAACCACCGCCCAGCAACTTCTTTTCCCAAGCACTGGACAGAAACACCATTCTAATTCATGATTGGTTGGAAGACGTTTTGGGGAACCAATCACAAGGCTATATGACTTGGTCTGTCACGCATGGGAATGTAGGTGAAAGGTTCCACAACAAACTTGTTAACCCTGCCCCCGCCTCGCAGATATTTTATTCCCGGGAAAGCTTGGATGTTCCTGCACTACATAGTATGAAACCGAGACGCCCCTTTGTTCCCTTGTAAGAGCCAACAATTAGCATGTGATCACGTGACTGTGACTTCACTGTTAACCGTGTTGGCAAGCACCGTGTTTATACAATCCTTACTTACAGATAAGTTAGTCGATGGTGTTGCTAAAGCTGAGCTACGAACTCTGCAAACATTCCAGCGATCTGGGTTTGAATTGTTTGTCTGTACTTTGCACAATACAATGTTTCAAGAAAGAAAACATTTTAATCGCTCTGTTGACCAAAATACCGAGGAACTGTTTCCACTGCAGAAAAGAAATGTCATGTTTGGTAACCAGTGTTGGGGGTAACGCATTACAAGTAACATGAGTTACGTAATAATATTACTTTTTCCAAGTAACTAGTAAAGTAACGCATTACTTTTTATTTTTTAGAGTAATATAACGAAGTTACTTTTTCAAAAACGTATTTATTTATTGACTGACAAGTCTCCTGACCTCATGTTGGAAGAAATGAGAAATACAGAGGCGCAGTGTGTGAATACAGTGTAGTTCTAGACTAAATGTGAATGTGCATTACATCTCACTCTCAAAAAACAGATTTAGTATTCATCAAAACGAATTAAAATAAACTCAGAATATGACGCAAACCTGCAAAAATTAAGTTGCACAAATGCATCTAGTCCCATTTTATTAAGCAATGTCTTTGCTGCAGACCTTTAATGATCCAGTTCAAACATACTTACAAAGAAAAAATAACTTCAAAACCTATTGTGCTTCATTGTTTTTTAATTTTTTATGTTTTTTCTCCTGTATTCTGCTTTACAGATGTGAATTAATTTTTTCTTCAGCCTGAGGTTTATTCGGGATAATTTCTGGTGTAAACGGGCTTTTAAATTTGCTGTAAATAGAACTTGTTAAAAACAAACAATAAAGCTCTGCCCATATTTAAAAAGTAACGTAATTAGTTACTTTTTTTGGAGAGTAACAAAATTGCAATGAATTACTTTTAAAAGTAACTTTCCCCAACACAGTTTGTAATTTATTAACTTATGATATAATCAAATAACTGTCAAGACTGTAATCTTGTGTTACTTGTGATTTAGAAGTAAATGGAGGTATATGTACTATCCAGAAAATATTTGCATGTTAATATGTTATTTTAGAGCAGAAAGTTATTTAATAGTTACACAGGATGCAAAATAGAAGAAATCAAGTCTTGTTTTCTGTAATAGGTTAATGTCAACTGGAATGAAAATGCAATTCAAACCTTACCTTAAATTAAAATTAGTGTTTAATAATGGCAGTATTTCAGCTAATTAGGACTAAGGGTGGATTCTATTTTTGAGAGATTAATCTCAAGCTGGAATCCCTCAAGGTTTTGTATATTGTTTTGTCCCAGTACACACATCTTGCTCTGTGTTTTCAATACACAGATCTTGTAATGCCAGATTAGCACACAAGTCAAATCAGCAAGTCCACAAGCAAGACGTCACCACTGTAAAAGGAAGCACACAAGACAAGTTTGTGGTAAAAAATAAATGTTTAAGTCTCTTTTTTTTTTTTAGCAACTTCAGGTTTTTACCAAAATGGGTGCAGTTACATCATAGTAGTAGACAAAAACAGGATCAAATCCTTGATGAATCAGGGATTTAACATGACAAATAACAGATCAACAAGTATAAAAACAGGATAGTTATTGGACCTTGACTGAAGTGTACCGCACAACAAGAACAGCATAGTGTGTACAGTCAAAATGGATAACAAAATTTGCCATTTAATACACTGTTAGTAAGACGCATTGAAACATTACATACTTGAATAATCAAGTCAACATACGCAACAACTAGCTATTGGTTTAAAAGAAATTAGATATCTAGCCTTGGCAGCCTTGGGTTCTTCTGTGCATTTGACTCGTGTTTCAGTCCATCTTAACTACCTAAAGGTAGAGTCATGGGATCATAGAGAGCTTTCAATGCTAACATTATACATCCACTCCCCAAGACACAATTTAAAATCTGAAAAAAAACAAAAACAAAAAAAAAAACACGGGGAAAAGACATGCCCTGCAACACCATGTCCCCAGTCAGATCAGGTTAACTTTTGATTTAATTTTAAAGTGTTAAGTTGACCAGTCAACTTCAACAATATTAAAATGCCAGGTTAGAACCGCCCTGATAGAAAACAAGATAGATACAGTACTAAATTTGGCTTGATGGCCATTAAAAAAAAAAAAAAAAAAAAAGAATACAGGGAAGTATGGCAAGAAGGGGAGGGAGGTTCAGTCCAGGAGAAGAGAGATCTAGTAGTCCACAGGTTCGTCACCCTCTTCATCTAGCAAACATGTGCGAATCAGGGCCTCAGTGACCGCATAGGGGTCACAGTTGGCAGAAGGGCGGCGATCTTCAAAGTAACCCTTCTTCTCTTGTCCCACAGTTCGTGGGATGCGGATGCTAGCACCACGGTTCGCCACACCTGCTGAGAACTCATGGATGTTGGAGGTTTCATGGTGGCCAGTCAGTCTGCGAGCATTGTCCAAGCCTCCCTTTGGATCATAGGCACGGATGTGGTAGTTGTGCCTCTTACCAAGCTTATCAATACACTCCTCAATGCATCTAGTTAAGGATATACAAAACATTATTAACTCAACATGAACAAAAGCCAGCCAAGGATTTGTGTTTTTTTATTTGCATCTAATTTAAAATAGAAAAACCTTTAAGACTTACTTCAGCCCACCATCTTCCCGCATTTCCTTGGTGCTGAAGTTAGTGTGACAACCAGCACCATTCCAGTTACCTGGGATTGGCTTAGGATCAAATGAGGCTACCACACCAAAATCTTCACAAACTCGGTGCAAGATAAAACGAGCTACCCACAGGTGATCTCCCATGTTGATGCCTTCACAGGGGCCAACCTGAAACTCCCACTGGGAAAAAAAAAGCCACGTTATAACGATTCAAGAATTAACAGTTGAATTGAGGTCACAATCCAAAAGGGCAATCTTAGGTGGCTTAATACACTTAATGGCTGACTGTAGGGTTTGTTCCAGAACACACTGAAATAGGAGGTTACCTGAGCTGGCATAACTTCAGCATTGGTTCCACAGATCATCACACCAGCATAGAGACAGGCTCTGTAATGCGCCTCCACAATGTCTCTGCCGTAAGCTTTATCAGCTCCAACACCACAGTAGTAAGGTCCTGCAGACATCAGAGTAGCATGTTACGGACCAGACATCTTGAGAACATTAATATGGCCGGTTATGACCGTAATACATCCAGTCTTACCTTGGGGGCCAGGGAACCCATTGGAGGGCCAACCAAAGGGATGTCCATCGGTACCCAGGATGGTGTACTCCTGTTCCATACCAAACCAAGGGCTCTGATTATCTACCATTTCCATGACTTTTTTACATGTTTGACGATGGTTGGTTTCTGCGTTTAAGACCAGAAAAGATAAGTCTTCAAGCAAGCAAGCCTCAATCATACATAGACAATATTTATCCTCAAACAAACGTACCAGCAGGTTTCCTGTTGTACTTGAGCACCTCACACAAGACCAACTTGTTGGGGTCTTGGCGGAAAGGATCCCTGAACATTGCAGAGGGGATGAGATACATGTCGCTGTTGGAGCCTTCAGATTGATATGTGCTGGAACCATCAAAGTTCCACTCGGGAAGATCTGAATATTGAAATGTGATGCATTAGAACTTAAATGAAACTACATAATTGCTATATACATTAAATGTAACTTTGTCTAGCTTACCTTCAATGCTTTTAGGCTCGGAGTCCAGTGTTCTCGTCTTGCATCGCAGTCCTTCTCCGGTTCCGTCTATCCAGATATACATGGCTTGTACTTGGTCTCCCTGAGGCAGTTCCATATACTGCCGTTTTACTACTTTACTTAACTGAGCACTGGCAGACGTGGCCATTATTACTATAAAATCCCTAAAAAAAAAACCCAAAAAAGAGGATTGTTCAACATTAAAAGTAAAACAGAAAAATACTGCATTTCCTTCAGCAAGCAGTAACTTACATAAGCATCAAAACATACATTCACCACAGATAGTTTGGATAAAATACAGAGCACAAACAAGCATGCTAATTTCAGACACAGAAGCCTACTCTTCCTCCTACTACAAATAATAATACTAATAATAACAACAACACTACAACACTTGGAATTATGAACCATTTATCATCAATCAGTATGATTTAGAATGGCATGTTAAAAAGTCAAATTAGACGATTAAGATAAAACTGCTGGTTTGTGTAGATGAGGAGGTCCTTGAGCCATACAATCGGGTTTAAAAGGGGCTGGGTTAGACCAAACCGCGTGCTTTGTAGTCTGCATTGGGAATTCTCTTCGAATTTACTTGTGAGAGGGTTGTTCGATCAGAATGGAAACCCGCTATCACTATTGATCGCACAAATCAGCAGGTCAACGCAAAAAAAAAGCATAATCGCTGTTCTACAAAACGTCAATGTAGATGCAAGCACAGCTCGCGCATCCCCAGCTACACAGATAGCAACCGGTAGCCATGGTTACAACGCGGCAGTGTTACATCACAGCGTCAAGTACTGATAAACACTGATTTCACAAAACAGCAAGTCAATTTTGCTTAAAATTAATCCACTATCAACACAAGAATGCGGTTACACAATTCCACATAATCATCCACAAACACACACGACACACACTCGTGTACTGCACATAAATGACAGTCTGACAAATAAAAGAACGCTACGTACCTGGACACCAACAGAAATTAAAATGTATGATATCGGACTGGCGGGTCCAGTTGTTCGATAAATAATTTTGCGTTTGGTCTTCTCTCATTCTCTGACCAAGAGTTTGGGCTGTCAGCCTGATTTATATGCGTGGTGGCAGGATCCCAGCGCGCGTGATTGGTCAGCGAGAAGCGTGATCTGTTTGTTCTCAGGTGATTGAAGGGCCACGCGGCTTCATCATTGGCCGGAGTTCCAGCAGCGGAGGCACGCCTTCAGCCTCGGAGAGGGAACATTTGCGTACGAGGAGTCCTTTGTTGTTGGTCATGCCGTTTTGATGGAGCGATAAAGAAGTTTGTCACAGCGAACTAAAGTCACAATATACCAGGCTGTTTTAACGGGAGTTTAGGAACATTAGGTTTCACCGTAATCCAGTTCCCAGCAAACCCAGATAAACAAAGCGTTTTAGTTTTGAGAGAGCTAGCCTCATGCTTCACGAGATGTCAAATGCCCCCATGTGGTGTAAAAATAATGTTAATATAGCACTCAAGTTTCTGGAAACTGCTGCGACTTTCACTTCCTGTCATATATGGGGGAAAATCTCAGAATAAAGCAAATAAACGTATGAGTGGGTAACGTTATGTTAATTTTGTTTAAATATGCTAACGTCAAATAATAACGTGTATCAAACAAGATGCATGTCTAGATCTCACTATGGGTACTTTGTAGTCACGATTAAAGAGAAAAATGCAAGTAAAAAAACTCCCACCTATAAACTAATTATCTTAACTAGAGCCACTGTGCAACAAAGCAGTAATTCTCATTATCTTTCACTCATAACTGTGATGTAATTGCTGTAAAGTCATCAAAAATGATGAGATCAGCATATGTAGTAGACAATGAGTCTTAAGAAATGTAAAACAGCTGAGTAACCTTCACACAGCATACTTTGTAGACCTCTGACAGGGCAGTTGAATAGTAGTATCAAGATTATCGCAGAGGTACTATGAAGTATCATCATAGTCTCTTTGTCAAGGGCACAGGAAGGTTGTCAACATATATAAAAAATATTTAATAAAAAGTAGTTCCCATTTCCAAGGACACTACCTCAGTTTTTTTTTCATTTTTTTTATTTCAACAATTGCACAATTTACAAGAATGTTAATCTCCATTACAAAAATAACAAACTGCGCATTTTCCAACATTGCAGGTGTTCACTATGGACACTACCTCAGGTGTCATGGTGACATTCCCTGTGGTGACATCACAAATGTTGGGCTGTTAATTTCTTTTGAAGTAAGAGGACTATGCTACATCAGTGTCTGTGAAGTGTCATTATGAAGGAGCATAAGACAGCTGATAAATAGTATAATTTCCCTCTAGAGACCAGCGATGACCTGGAACTGACATGGAATGAGAAATGCAATGAGTAAAAGCCAGGACACTGTTGGTGGTTTTCCTGTGCACGGGGATGGAGGTCAAAACACACCATTAGATTTTAAAGAGAAGAAGCCACCCAAAAAAGTCAAAAGGCCAGGTCACTCTTCACGGTAAAGTTCAGCTTCACCATATGTTCTTTTCGAAGCACCTGGAAAATCTAGGAGATCTGCTGTTTAATCTTTTAAGTTGGAGAAAACATATGCCAGGATGGTGAAACTGTTGGACTTCATACATTGTCACGGAAGCACTGCTCCAATTCACTTCATATATTATGAGAAGCAAACGCTAAAGCAAATTAGCGTTATTCCCTTTAACAGGTTTGAGCAGAGGTCCTTGTAACATGAATACAAATGACGCCATCTAGTGGGGAAAACATTCCAGTGCAGCAGCTCAAGATAATGACATTTCCTATTGTTCCTGTTTACTGTGCAACTGCTAGAAGAGCTGGCTAAACATTGTTGATGCAAGATCAGCAAATGAATACAACTGTGTGTATTTGTTCAGTGTGTGAAAGCCTTTCTCTTTGTGGCAGTGAAAATACTTAAGACTCGTCTTTTGCCCAATGGTCATGATGTAGTATTTACATGTACTTGTGTGCGTTTGGCAGGCACTTTTATCCAAAGCAATCAAGATACACATTTACATTTTATGAATTCTTGTTTTCCTTGTGAATCGAACCCATAACATATTGATTGAGCTATACAGGGTATAATATTCATCATATGATAGCAAAGCTTATTTTTGTTTAAACTGTTGACAATAAATGAAAACAATTAAACATATTATAAATAATTGAGGGAACTGAATAATCTTTTTTTAAGCATTTGTGATTTCAGATTTTGATTCTTCTTCTAATAATAATATTTTAGAGTTCGACATAGATAGAAAAATGTATACTCATGGAAATACCAATCGGTTTTTAACTAATTTATTCATTTCCACAACAGAAGCAACAAATTAAGATAAAAATATATAAGTTTAAATCGTGATTTTTTTATGCTTTTAAAATAATTTAATAATATATAATAAAAGAAAAATATATAAAAATATATATAATTTTTCATCAAGAGGCCTTCAGTCCAAATCTATAATGCATAGAAAATCATAAATGCTATATTGATTAATAAAGGATTACGTCAGCTGCAACCCCACCTTTAATGATCTTTTTAAAGCACCTCCAAATTTCTCTATTATTTACGTTCCTCGATGGATCACATTTAGTGCAGTGAGGGCCTTTTTATGGTCTTTTGAATGAAGAGGTTCTCGTCGTCAAATCTGTGCAGAGCTCTTGGAGCGGCAGGTGTGCAATCATTACATCACATTCTTTAGATTATATCCAGGTAATAACTTTCACATCGTTAATGATAATGGCACCACATTATCATTTTATTAATGTAGTTAAATTAGACTAACTTTAAGAATATTCCGGATGGATTTTCATTTCATGAATGCCACTCTCTAGTGCTGGGCATCCAGGCCTTGTTATCTCTATTTACAGCAGATTTCTGGATCATAACTTGCCCATAAACTGCACATATCTCCCAGCAGATGTTTGGCGGATGAGTTTGGGGAGTGTAAAAATTTTATGGGCACAGATGTGTCCGTGTGACACGTATTGAGCTGTTTGCATCAAGAAAAGACATTTTATGGTATATACTTAATAATATGTTATAATATGCAGGTGTTTTGTGGACACTTTGTTTCGTATACACTAATTTTCAAAGGGCATATTTTAGTTTTAGCTTAACTAATTCAAAAATGTGCCATTCTTCAAATAAATAGTTGCTTAAACCACATTTTCATTCATTTATTATTATTATTATTTTAAAGAATGTATATTTGTTTATGTGTATTTTGAAGAATGTGGTGCCTCCAAAGTATCCAAAATAGCACTTAATATCACAATATTAAAACACAGAAAATTATAGTTAACCTATGTTTGACTTCATGACTACTTTACAGTTTTGTTCAAAATTTGAATTCAGTAAAGTTTTTTAATTGATGGAAGAAGTCGATTATACTCGCTGCATTTGTTTGATCAGAAATACAGCACAACAGTATTATTATGAAAGTGTAACAGTTTAAAAAAACTTTTTTTTTTTAATGTATTTTAAAATATAATTTATACGTTTTTTTAGCAGGTATTTCTCTAGGATTAAGCATCACTTGATCCTTCAGAAATCATTTTAATAGGCTGATGCTCAAGAAACACTCATATTACTATCAAAGTTAAAGCTGCTTTTGATTGATTCTTTGATTGATTGAGACATAAATTCTTTGATTAATTTAAAAAATAGAATTAAAAAAGTTTTTTTCCAAACTATACTCCCTAAAGGGACAAATGTTTTATTTAATGCTTTACATTCTCGTTGATTTTAGCTCTCAAACGTCTAGGGGTTACACAGGTAACCCTAGTTCCCTTTCAGTCGGGTCACTCTGACGTCACATATGGGAACTCGCATGAGAGACCGATAGCCTTCGAGTAATAAGAAAAGGCCAATGAATATTGACGTGCATTTAATTACATCCAGGTGCACCTCATCACTATGTGATTATAAGAGTGCACGGATGTAATGCACTTGCAGCTTTTCGCTTCGGAGCCTCGCTGCATTGTGTGCTTTTGTTCGAGTCTGCTGGACGGAGAAATCCTCAATGCGGAAAGAGTTGCTCTCTCTTCACCATCAGCAAGGCCTGGGCGGCTGATTGGTGAACCCCGCGGGCTGGTAGCCTTTGTAAAGGCTAGAGCAAGCCAGCTTTTTGCTCACCAGCGAGTGACCTCACCTGAGTACACGGAGTGCCCGCGAGAGGTCATCCCTGGGCAATCCGGGGGAGAAAAAAGAGCTATTTTCCCACGGCTGGTAAGGCATTCCCAGGAAAGTGTCTATCCGGTTGTTCGCTTGTGGTAGTTTCCTTACCTCTCTGCATGGACATGATCGCTGCCTCGTGCGTCTGGGCGAGTTTAAAAAAAGAAAAGAAAAACACAGGCTGGGGCAGCGTTCGTGGATGACTCATGCGTTCATTGCAAATGCATGACCATCGCTACAGTGAGACGTTTTTCCATCACGTCTTCCCGCGGCAGATCGTTGAGCTGTAAAGGTTTTTCAGTGGCCGCGGCGAGGCGCTGGGGGATTCTCATGTGTTTCACCCTGGTGCCTTTCTTCGCAGAGATGCACGAGTAGCTGTGCCCTGGCTCCTCCCCCCTCGCCACCCTTGACGGCGGGGGTAGCCATGGGCTGCACGGCGGTCCCCCAGGCTGAGCGCGCTGTCGCGGTGCATGCCCGCACAGTGCTGCCACCTGACGTCGAGCTGGCCGCGAGCGAGGTGTGCTGCCTGCAGCTCAGGGACCGGCCAATAACACCCGCAAATCTGTGAAGCGTCCCTGACACGAGCATTCTGTAGGTGATGGTGGTTGCTCTTTGGGGGATGCGACATCTCAGTCCCCACTCCCGGAGGAGGACCGGGAGCTTCTGTGCACTCAGCTGTACCCACAGTTTCAAAAACAGAGAGCGAAATTTTCCACGCATCTGGGCCTCAGTGCCCCTAGATCCCCATCTAACCAAATGTCTTTTTGTTTCCTCAGGTGCGGATCCGGAGCACTGTGTTGCCAGCGCAGGAACCAAGGGAGCAGGTAGGGGCTGCCCAGAGCAGCCTGACTTTTCTCCAGGACGTTTGTCCTTCTGGGATCAGTCCCTGTTCCTTTCTTCCTGCAGGCTGCCCCACCGCGGTCACGGCGGTCAACGTTCCCTTGATTCCGCTAGCGACCTGGCTGGGAGCCTGGATAATGCTTCCCAGCCCCTCGCGGTGGTTTATATGGTACGCCTCGGCAATGCGATTCAGTTCACCAGGTGCCCGCCCAGGTACAGAGGCATTCGCTACACCACTGTCTGCTTGGACAGAGATGCGGCTGTCCTGCGTGTGGAGGTTGCAATCCTACTGGCAAAGGATCCAATCGAGTCTGTCCCTCCAGCCGAGTTGAGCCGGGTTTTACAGCCCCTACTTCATTGTGCCCAAAAAGAGCGGTGGGTTGAGACCCATCCTGGATCTACGAGCTTTGTAACGGTGTTACAAAGGCTGTCGTTCAAAATGCTTAACCTGAAAGCGCATACAAAAAAATATGCAGTCGGCCCAGGATTGGTTCGCAGCCATTAACCTGAAGGACGTGTACTTTCATATCTCAGTTATACCTCAATGCAAACCAAAAAGCGGTTTGCTCATGCAGTCTAGCTTATCAGTGCGCCCAATTGGTGGTAGGGACTTGGTGCTTTGTCTCCTCAGCCATCTGGTCCTTAAGGGTAACCGGGGATAGAGCAAACTCTCCCAAAGAAAAGCAGGGGATCTCTTTTCTCGGTATTGAGCTGGACTCGGTCAACATACTGCCCGCCTCACCGATGAGCGTGTGCTGAAGTGCTTGTACTTTTTCAGACACAAGACAGTGGTCCCTCTCAAAATTTTCAGAGGCTCCTGGGGCAGATGGCAGCCACAGCCGCGGTAACGCCACTGGGCTTGCTTCATATGAGACTGCTTCAGCACGAACGTCTAAGGTTCATAAGGTAACCCACGTTCCCTGAAGGAGGGAACAGAGACATTACATCCCCTTGCCACGACCCTGGGTCGCGCTGCCGCTGGCTCGGCTCCTGAGCGAAAACCTGCAAGTGCATGACATCCGTGCCCTCTTATACTCACCCAGTGATGAGGTGCACCTGGCTGTAATTAATTGCACGCCAATATTTATTGGCCTTGTCTTATTACTCGAAGGCGATCTGTCTCTCATGCGAGTTCCCATATGTTACGACTCCGTTTCCTCCTTCGGGGAACGTGGGTTACCTTCGTAACCTTAGACGTTCCTTTTCAGGAACTCACACTGCCTCAAAATGCTATGGTAAATGGAAATGTGTTTTTGTAAACATAAAAATTAAAATATAGCTTTTGTCTGATAGCTTCAGGAACAATATGCTGGTCTCTGCAAGGATGTGTGATTACAGTGGGCTCTTCTGTATTCAAGCTGAAACTAATTAAATAGGGAGGCCACTGTTTATTATGCATGGTGTGACTTTTTGATTGGGGTTTCCAAAACTAATGTGCCTTTTATATTGTCATTTTTACTGAAGCATTTCCAGAGAGTCTGTTAGTGGTTCAGTGGCAGCTAATAATATACTTTTTTATTTTTTTATTAGTCATTTAATTCGGCTTATTATAATGGCTGAATGGGTTTTCATCCCCAAAGTAATTCAGTTTATTAAATTGTTGTTATTTTGGGTGTGTGGTGATGTCCAGATTTTTGAGTGGTATGTCTTCTTCAGCTCAACTTTAAGGCCTCACTCTCTCAATCTTGTTTTTGATTGATTGATTGATTTACATAAAGTCTGAGGTAATATTTCCAGCAAATAATAAAAATATATTTAATTACAAATATGAGAAAAACTGTAATATTGTGAAATATTACTAAAACTATAAAATAACTGTTTTGCATTTTAATATATTTGTAAATTTAATGTATCCTTAATTTGGATAATTTAATTTGTCCCGTTATGACAAAGCTGAATTTTCAGTTTCATTTTCAGATAATTCTGATCTGCCAATTTGATACTCAAAAACATTTCCTATTATCACCTATTTTAAAAGCAGGTTTTGGTGCTGTTTGCCCGATACCATTCAAAAAAATTAGGTAAGAATTATAAAACAATAAAATGAACATGAGAAAATAATAACAATAATGCTGGGCAACGATTAATTGCATCCAAAATAAAAGTTTTTGTTTATGTAATATATGTGTGTGTACTGTATATCTATTATGTATATATAAAGACACACATACAGTATATATTTGGGAAATTTACTTCCCATGTATAAACTGTATGTGTATATATTACACACACACATGTTGGGTTTACATGTTTTATGGGGACAACCGATAGGTGTAATGGTTTTTATACTGTACAGACTGTATGTGGTATTGTCCTACACTGACCCTACCTACACCTAAACCTACCCCTTACAGGAAACTGTGTGCACTTTTGGATTTTCAAAAAACTTAACTCTGTGTGATTTA
>JAUMHQ010000046.1:1305538-1315952 GCA_032361165.1 Enteromius paludinosus | reverse complement strand
AGGGGAAGCTGTGATTTTATAGTGCTTGGAAAGGGTTTGATTGGGTGATCGTAACGAGGGGAAGGTTTAGCTGATTGTAACAGCTGCGGGCAGTTCATCCAGCGATTCACTCGATACTATGTTATTATCAAAACATTTATTAAAAAATAATACAATGTGATTTCCGGATTTTTCTTTTTAAATTGTGTCTCTCACAGTGGAAATGCACCTATGCTGAGAATTGTAGATCCCTCCGTGATTTCTAAGTAAGAGAACTTGCAAAATCACATGGTGATCAAATAGTTATTGATCTCACTGTATATATATATATATATAGCACATATATAGTGTAAGAGATTATATATGCCTACTGTAGCTTTGCATTTAAAACCCTCAACCCTCAACCCTCATATTTTCGTCAGTTATGGCTCATCAGCCCTAGGATTCTGTCAGAGAAAAAACAGTGTGGTAAGACCACATTTATTTTAATAAAGTCTTGAAAGAGAGAGGTTTTTTTTACAAGTGTGACTTTGTATTTAACAGCGTGAATTAGTAAAAATTTTCTCTTACAATTACCTGCTTTATTTTGTTGACTGATGTGGAAACGGACTGCTCAGGATAATTGCAAATGAAGGGTTCGGGACTGTGCTTGTTTGTTGCTGTCATACTTCCCAGACTGTGCCAGCTTAGCAACTGCTATTCAAAGAAAGGAGAATGCTAATGATAGCATTCTCTTTTAAAACTTCCTCGACTATTCATCGAAGGAAAAAATGCTTTGTAAATTCCAGCAGCAACGAACGGACTGATATAAAAGAAGCATAAAACCAATATTCTTTCAGTAATGTGCGCAGAACCTCTCTGGCAATCTATGGTATTATATAAACAGCCGCCGATGTCAACCAAGTGCTTATCATCGCATTTGATATCGAAAATGCTATTAAAACTCTGACTTGTGCATTTGATAATGTCTGTTTTTCTCAAGATCTTGACATGCCGTAGTCAGCCGCTCATCCTTCAACCTGTTTCCTCAGGGAACAAGACAGAGAGAACACAGTTAGAGAGTAAGTCAGAGAGGGAGAAACTCGGCTCAGAGACTAAGAGGAGGAGAGAGGGAGAGCTGGAAGATGCCTCTGTGAAGTCGAAGTGTGACTCACGCTCGCAAGTGCAGCTACAGATGAAAGACTGTCATTCCAAAGTGAGCCGAGGAGAAACTCAGTGGGGAAAAACTCCACAATACTTTTAAATGAATAATACCAATAGAATAGTCCTCCATTTACATTTTCTCTCAATGTTTTCTGTTTCCGTGGAATAGGAATAGCAGACGTACGATTTCTGCAGTGTTTTGTTCAGGCGTCAAAGAGGAATCGAATGCGTACCGGGTGCCACTGATGTTCTCTCTCTCTTCGCTATGCTCACCGATTCCCTGCACCCGTCTCTCAGACAGTAAAGGGCAAACAATAAAATCATCTGCAGTCTGTTTGTGTGGCGGTGCAGGAGAACAACAAGGGTCTTTCAAGGTCAGTCAGCTCAAGAGACAAACAGGCTTCTGGAATTGCCTACCTACGAATGCAGCAGTGGCTGGCTCAGATAAAAACTGCCCTCTGCCTTCAGCATTATTCACAACTAATCCTTTAAACAGATGTATGTGCTGCTTGTATTGGAGGAGATCCAGTCGTAGATATGCTAAAACGTCTCCAGGGATAGAAGGAGGGAAAAATAGATCCACCTGATGCATTTCTAATGCTCAGTAAGTTTACCAATAAGCTATCATTCATTTCAAGAAGTGAATCAAATGCTCTCCCATAGAGCTAAAAATATGTTTCCAGATATATTCTACAAAGAATGGCTGAAAAATAAATCTCCACTTTATGTTAAGTGGCCTTAACTACTATGTACTTAAACTGAACCTATTGTTTACAAATTTGTTTTTACATTGTAAATATTTCTACAAAAATAAACTTGCATGTAATTACGTCTGTAATGACTTTAATAATTACTCTGTTGATCTACCCTTAAACATACCCATACCACCAAACCTCAATAGTAGCAGGTGTTTTGCAACACAGTCTGAACACAATAAGTGCTTGACAATTACATAAAGGCCACATGATATAAAGTGGGACCTACATTTCTAAATTTAAATGTATTAAACTCTGCTTTTTACAGCATATGCTTAGTATATGTTTCGGCCAGAAATTTCCCCCCCAGTAGTGAGCCTGTGCATTTTAAGGCAAACAACCTGTTAGATACCTAATTGTAAACAAATTCTAACAGCAAAACAGTGTGAACAGTGTGACAATGCATTCAATATTTTGTGGACGACTTGAGGGAAATATTGTTTATAAAACTATGAATAAAAAAATGCAATTAAAAATGGAATTTACTCAATATTTGTATTAGGTTTTGGTTTATTAGCTTCAGCAACATGCTAACAATAAGCACTGTTGTTATCAATTGCAAATGCAGAACATTTGTGGTGTAGGACGAATAGAATGCAATTTCTGCTATAATGACATTTCAAAATGAGCATGAAAATTCTGAAATCATATAAATACTGAAATATATAAATCATATATAAACACAACAACCTCAAAATAGCATCTTTAAAAATTTCACTAAAGAAAGAACACCAAACCATTTTGGAATGCATGTGGGTGTATAAATGATGAGAAAAAGTTTACATTATGGTGAACTATGCCTTTAAGACTCTTTAAGGCAGCTGTCTATGTAGGCAGTAGGCAGCGAGGCAGCTCACTAGGTTTTGGAACCCTAAGCTCACCTCAAACTGTGAGGTGGAAATCAATTGCATTCGAAAGGGTTAGGCCGTATGTGAATAGTTTAATGGACCAAATGTTTTCCTGTGGTATCTTTGTGGGGTTATTGAAATAGTTCCGTGTCTGTCTGCTGTTTTCTAAATGACTTTGATGCCAAGCATGCTGTGGTTTGTTTTTCTGCCTGTTCTCATAATGGAGTAGATGTTTTATACAATTGGAGCAACCACACTGTGGCTTTAGTGGGCTGTTGCTGCCCAACAGATTTTGATGAGTATGTTCAAGCTCCCCAGGAGAAATATTGGACTGGCTCTAAAGTGAGCTACAAAATAAGGGAACTGGAGACAGAACCATTTCAAAAATGTTTTGATCCACTTCTTCCTCTTGGGGTTGTCTGCTGGTAATAAGGGAAACAGAAAATCAATCCAACACAAAATACAGAGCGCTCAACAAGATGTATTTTCTTACTTTTCCTACCTTTTTCACAATTACACAGAGCAGCACCTCACTCACAAAGGTATTTGTTGGGAAAATGACTGTTTTCCTCGTCATATCTGTTAGCCTGAAATAATAATTCGACAGAACGGAGAGAGGAAGACAGTTGGCTGCGGCTCGAGACACGACCGAAATCTCCTCAAAAACAAAAGCTTTCAATGCCCCTTCTCCCCTGATAATTATGAAAGCCAAGGAAAGAGAAAGAGAAGGAGAGAGAGAATAGCAGCAGTGGTCACTGAGAAAAGAGTGAAAATGAGCATGAGGAAAGGCAGCAGCTGGTTTGAATAGATTGCGTGTAGGATGAATTAAAAAGTTGAACCTTTCCCGAGCCGTATTCAGATGTCTGGCGCGCGGTGATTAATCATGCCCGTCAGGATTCGCAATCCCCTTTTCAATGAAAAACAAATGCGGAGACAGTACATTCCGCACCTACCCCGTCCAAGGGCCCTGTGTCCTGTTTACATGAACACAATACCAAAGCCACTGTGGGCAGGAGGGGATGGAGGGGATGCGTTACAGATACAGTCGTTTCTGCCCCAAGCTTTGCAGTTTTCAATTTAACCAGCCAGAGAAATAAAAAATATTAGACACCTTTTTGTTTCGATTTTGAATCCGGCCGTTCTTTTACTGAATTGGGGTACAGCTTTGTCAGCTTTGCTTTTTATTGTCAAAAGAACTTTTATTCCTTTTCACACAATTTTAGTTTTGATTAATTAAGTGTTCTTTTTGCAAAATAAGTGGAAAAATATCATGTTATGACTTAAAAAAAATATTTACATGCTGGGAAATTTGAAAATTGATGGTTTTGCATTAGCAACACATTTATCCAGCTTCATATCTATGGGTTTTCATAGATGGTAGGTTTGTTCAGTAGCTAATAGAGCTGAAGAGTTTTGGTTCGAATTTCGTGTAACTACGATTCAGTTTAAATCTGCGTATATAAGGAAGTTGAAATAGCACGTTTGCATCAAAAAATGTGTTTTGCACTCGTTAACACTATTGAGGTATGTTTTGGGTTGGATTTGGTTTAGGGAATATTTTCAACATGACAAGTCATTAACTTTTAGCAGCAGTCCATGAATATATCAATTATGATTGCCGTCAATACATCTACCTATATCAACGTGATAAAATGTACCAGGGTTCATGTACTGAACCTGTGTTTTATCGACACTCTGTGGACATTTCTCTTTGAAACTGCAGTGAAACGTGCAATAAGGCATGAGATCAGGTTGCCTTTTTTGTCTAAATGGTTCAGAAGAACCTGTAATATCTTAAGAACCATTCTGTTTCACAAAAGGTTCTTTGTGGCAAAAGAAGGTTCTTTAGATTATAGAAAGGTAAGAAAGAGATGGTTCTTTGAAAAACTTTTGCCTGAATGGTTCTTTGTGGAAACAAAAATGGTTGTTCTGTAGGAGCTTTCACGCTGCATTGTTCTAGGAACTTAATTCTAGTAACTACGTAGCAAGTGGTTCCTAGAGAACCAATTTCTCCCTTGGGTCATTTTCCAGCAGCAGGAAGTTTGAAGCGGCCAAAAGCGAAGTCTGTATACAAGACAGCTGTTGAATGGAGAACACTATGATCGAAGCTGTTTGTGTTTGTTGTGTGTTTTAGGGTTTGTGATAATGGAGATGGAATGAAAATTTAAAAACACAATTTATGTGAAAGAGCAAGAGGTTTGCAAGAGTGTTACATATCAAGGCTGAGAAAAGAACACAACAATGCACACAACGGGTAAATGCTGTCATCGCTGATTTCATTTATCTCATATAGAATACGCTTCGTTATTTATACAACATAACGTTAATATTAAGACTTGTGGACTATCGGCGCGAAATTCTCTGACTGCAGAAGTGAACTTGGCTTAGAATGAACCAGCTGAAATGTAGAAGTATTGAATTGGACAAGTATTGAAAATACTTGTATACTTCCTGACCCGGAAAAAAATCAGTTTTTCCTGCCTCAATTGGAGTCTCGTTAAAGATTTAAGTCCCTGCCGCCAAGATGCACCTCTGATTATGGAAATGAAACTAAACCTACTGTAAATCTATAGGGGTGGTTGAATTTATTTACTTTTTTCTTTTCAGATTCTTATTTACAGCATTATTTTAATAGGCTGTACATAAACTCATTGGGAGGAGGTAGTTTTTAAGTGATATAGCCAATTGGCATAATCATAACACCCCACAAATATTCGACTGAGAGATTGGGAGTCGAATCAGGCTCCTCCTATGGAAACATCGAATTGTTGACTATTCGAGGACACCCCTATTATTTACTTATGTTCTTGGAATTTTCGTTAACATTACTTTTTAACAGTAATTTTATGAAGCTACAAGAATAATTTTTGTGCACAAAGAAAACAAAAATAACAACTTTATTTTCTTCAGAATCACAATTGTCCACTATTATGAAGAATTTTCTTGACGTATGCATATGCATTCTTCTGCTTCTAAATAAACGCATTCATGTTCTAAGCATGCATGTGATACTCTCAATATAAATTGTTGAATAAAGTCTCTATTTTTGTTTTCTTTGTGCACAAAAAAAAGGAAAACTAAAAAATTAAGGCTGAAGCAGTTATGTCACATGGACTAAAATATCCGAATATCTTTGTATTGAAATAACTTAATTTGGGTTAGACAAAGGTCTTATGGGTTAGAGATTATGTGAGGGTGTTTAATTAATGACAGAATTTCTTGGTAACCTGAACCCAATTTAAGTGTAAACCTCCAGAAAACCTAAACCTATAAACAAATCCTTCAATCTCTAGTTCCAGGCATAATCAAGCAACTTTAAATTTAACCATTTTCTACAATGTAAAGTGCAAATCAGATTCATCCATTATGCCACTGCCACCGTCTCCCTGAGGCCATTGGTTTTTTTCTTAATGAACAGCGTGTCACATTTCTCTACGCTGTGGCAAAGAGCTGATCTAGTTTGAGAAGCGTTGAGAAAGTCAAGAGCCAGCAACATTGGGGGAGAGGAGAGAAAAGTGTGTCATCAGCATAAAAATAGAAGCCTGCTAACGAATTCCTAATCATATCCCCCGTTTCCTCAAGGGGACGTGCTAAGGAGGTTAGCACACAGACTCTTAAATGAGAATTTCAGGCACATTAGCCTCAGATATTATTTCTTGCCATTTTAGGGGCTGTAAGCATTATTGATCACTGAACTCACCTCCATATTCCGAAACCATATTGGTCTATTGTGTAGAAGACCTACTCGAGCATCAGGACTTGGCAGTGATCAAATCTTAGGAAAGAAAAGATGATTAGAAATAGAGGAAATGATGTGGAGTAGTGTGCCGTTTCTACTGCTTTGATAAAAACAGATTTTCTTAGACAGCATCCAGCAAACTATGAGGAAGACCTTCAGAGTACAGCACAAATCTCTATATTTAGATACATACAGTACAGTCACTTTTGCTGCTTAATATTTCATTTTCAAAATTTAAGCTTAGTTTACCCAACAATAAAAATTCTGTCATTAACTACTCATATCGTTCCAAACATATTAGACCTTTGTTCATAATTGGAACCCAAATCAAGACATTTTTGATGATATCAGAGAGCCATCTGTCCCTCCATAGACAGCAATACAACTGAAATTCCAAGTATGGGAAACCATACCCTGCCACATTTCACGTCAAATGATCCCAGATCCAGAAACGTGGTAAAAACGTCAGTAAAACAGTCCTTGTGACATCACAACAGATCAACTTCAGTTTTGTAATGATAGGAGAATACTTTAGTTCCCTTTCAGTCAGTCACTCCGACGTCACGTCGGTGACAGACGAATAGGAGTCTCGCTTCGAGATGTCCAATGTTCTCTGCGTGTATAGAAACGGCAATGAAACTGGCATACGCTGATTAGTATCCAGCTGCATATGATCGCAGCGTGAGTATAAATAGGCGGCGGATTAAGCGTTCATTAGCTTTTCGCTTCGGAGCCGAGCTTCACGTGAAGTTACTGTTCCTGAGCCATCTACTCACTGAGACGAAGGATGGCTGGTCTCACGGCATAGCAGCGACGGTGGTTACAGTCAAGTGGCGATCACAATTGTATTGCAATCTTCTTTTTGCGTACCGAGCATCCATCTCCCCTGTGCGCTTCAGCCTTTTACAAAAGAGCAAAGACTAAAGAGACGGGTGAACACGGGTGGTTCGTCTTTGTAAAGACGCGTCCTTTTAAGGATGTCCTACCACCTGTGCGTTTCTGGATGCGGCCGTTACCTGGTGCTGGCGGATGGTCACGATCATTGTCTTACGTGTCTGGGCATTGAACACGCTGAGGCAGCATTCGGGGACGAGTTATGTTCCTGTTGTGGGAAGATGACCGTCATGGAGCTGTGGCGGGGTACCCATCCCGCTTCTGCAATCTGTGGTTCATCCTCCTTCACCACCCTTGACGGGGGCAAAGCTAGGGGCTACACAGGGGTCCCCCAGATGGAGAGGTCTGTTGCGATGCATCTGTGTCCGCAGGCCTCTTCGTCTTGGCAGGTTAACCCGTCGCTCCCCTCCCGGGCCTGTAGACACTCGTCGGCGATGCCTACAAGGCTTGTGGAGAGGCTGCCTCCTCCGTACACGCCATGGCGTTGTTGCAGGTCCATCAGGCCAAGGCTCTGAAGGCCCTGCATGAGGGTGGTCACGACCTGGAAGTTCTGGCTGAACTCCGTATTGCAACGGACCTCATGCTTCGTGCGATGAAGGTTACAGCGCGGGCTCTGGGCCATGCGATGTCCACTATTGTGGTACAGGAACGCCATCTGTGGCTGTGTCTGGTTGACATGCGTGACAAAGACAAGACCCAATTCTTAAATGCTCCAGTGTCCCAGACCGGCCTCTTCGGCGACGTGGTGGAGACGTTTGCCCATCAGTTCTCTGCCGCCCAGAGGCAGACTGAGGCCATCTGTCAAATCTTGCCACGGGTCGGGTCCCTGCGTCCCCCCTTGCTGCCAGACTACCGCCACCCCTGTCGCCCCGCATATTTACCAATGCAGCAGGGGCTGCCCTGACCCTGCTCAAAGAGAAAGGGGTTTGTATCCTCAACTACCTCGATGACTGAAATGAGACTGCTTCAGCACTGGCTTCACGAGGCAGACTCAACCCTGCTGTTGCTGTGTCCCGTCCGAACACTCAGATACTACGTTGACCCCACACAGAGCTTCAGGACCTCAGACCAAGTCTTTGTCTGTTATGGTGGACGGCAGAAGGGGAATGCCGTCCCCCTGCCCGCTCAGTGTACGCACTCATTCAACAAGAAGTGTATCATCGTCCTGGGCATTAGCATGCGGCGCCACGCTGGCTGGAAGGATCAGTGGCAGGCTGGTGTTATCTGAACCCAGGACGTGCCACGCTTCCACGCCCACCTCGGGACTCGATCGTGAAGCCAGTGCTGAAGCGATCTCATATGGAGCAGTCCCAGCGGAATCACCCCTGTGGCTGCAGCCATATGCCCCAGGAGCCTCTGAAAATGTTTCAGTGGAACCATTACATTTACATTTATTCATTTAGCATACGCTTTTATCCAAAGCGACTTACAGGTGGGGAACCGATGTTCTGCATTTGAATGAATTCAAGCAGTGCAGCACCAACTGAGTGCGTTCCTCTGTGAGGCGCGCCGTTTGTGCAACTGAGTCCAACTCCATACCGAGAAAAGAGATCCTCTGCACTGGATAGAGTTTGCTCTTCTCCCAGTTGAAAGGGCCCAACATGCTGAGGTGTTGTAACACCAGGTCCCTTGAGCCCCTTTCTCCTTGAGCGGAGTCAGGGCAGCCTCCGCTACTTTGGTAAAGACACGGGGCGACACAGAAATCACGAATGGCAGAGCGCGTTAGTGATATGCCTGACCTTCGAATGCAAACCTCAGAAATGGCCTATGACGCGGAAGAATTGAGACATGAAAGTACGCGTCTTTCAGGTCTATAGCTGCAAACCAATCCTGGGGACAGATGCATGGAAAGATGCGTTTCGGCCTTAACATCTTGAACGGAAGCCTGTGAAGGGCTCGATTCAAGACACGCAGATCCAGGATCGGTCATAACCCCCCCACCTTTCTTGGGCACTATGAAGTACAGCTGTAAAACCCTGTCCTCATATCAGCTGGAGGGACCGGCTCTATTGCTCTCTTGGGACCCTGTGCACTAGGATTCCAGAGGATTCCACTCAATCCCGACCCCCTTGGTAGCCCGGAAAAGCATAGCCACGAGCTCTGGATCAGCGTTGGGCGCAGTGGAATGCCCAGAGGATGCCACACTGGTCTCCGCCTCCTCTCCAGAGTTGAACTCTCCTCCCGATGCAACGACCGACGTCTGATCGTTGGGGGGAGCAGCAAAGGTGACTTCCTGCACGTCTTTGGTTGACCGGAAAGCCCCGCTGGAAACTCCAGCGGTGACGGAGTGTGGGCGACAGGAGGTGCACTCCAAGGAGTGTTCCTGACTGTCACTGTAATGCCAGCCCCTCCCGCCCCGGAAGTGGAAGCTCCGCGGATGCTGCCATTGCGAGCTCCAGATCTCGGAAGCAGAAGGGGGACTCCACCATGCTCAAAGTAGTGAAGCATGGTCCACAACTCCGTGATAGTCATCTTACCTCAAGCGGAACATGACTCATCCACGAGGCCCGTGCACGTAAGGCAGTGTTCGTGACTGTCTGCCAGCGCCAGGTAACGGCCGCACCCAAGAACACACGGGTGGTAAGACATCCTTAAAAGGACGGAGTGGTGCGTTCACCATCTCCCGAAGAGCGGGCTCTTCCATCCCTGGGTCGTCCGTCCTAGGGCCACTTGCATCTCCACTGGGTTTTGCAGAGGCCTGGCGGGCTGGACGGGCACCCGACTGCAGGCTCCTCGACGATGCGGAGGCTGTGGAGGAGAGGGGGCGGTAGAGGGGGGCCACCCTCGGCGACGAGCAGACTGAGGCTGGGCCGGGTGGCACCCGGGGGCTTCTTGGTGGTGGAAAACTGCTGGCCAAAGTTTTCCACCGCTTCGCCCCTGGCCGCTCCACCGTCCACTCGACCGCTTTCGTGCAGTGAAAGGTGCCTTCCACGATTGAGTAAGCTCATCATGCACATCAGGGAAGAAGTGGCACCGGGGTGGGACCCTGTGCACTAGGATTCCAGAGGATTCCACTCAATCCCGACCCCCTTGGTAGCCCGGAAAAGCATAGCCAC
>JAUMHQ010000046.1:1268773-1295390 GCA_032361165.1 Enteromius paludinosus | reverse complement strand
TGGAGTTTGCTAAAAAACACCTGAAGGACTCCAAGATGGTGAGAAATAAGATTCTCTGGTCTGATGAGACCAAGATATAACTTTTTGGCCATAACTCTAAGTGGTATGTGTGGAGAAAACCAGGCACTGCTCAACACCTGTCCAATACAGTCCCAACAGTGAAGCATGGTGGTGGCAGCGTCATGCTGTGGGGGTGTTTTTCAGCTGCAGGGACAGGATGGCTGGTTGCAATCGAGGGAAAGATGAATGCGGCCAAGTACAGGGTTATCTTGGACCAAAACCTTCTCCTGAGTGCTCAGGACCTCAGACTGGGCCGGAGGTTTACCTTTCAACAAGACACTATGTTTGCAATGACACTAAGCACACAGCTAAAGTAACGTAGGAGTGGCTTCACAACAACTCCGTGACTGTTCTTGAATAGCCCAGCCAGAGCCCTGACTTAAACCCCATTGAGTATCTCTGGAGAGACCTAAACATGGCTGTCCACCAACGTTTACCATTCAACCTGACAGAACTGGAGAGGATCTGTAATGAAGGAATGGCAGAGGATCCCCAAATGCAGGTGTGAAAAACTTGTTGCATCTTTCCCAAAAAGACTCACGGCCATATTATTCAAAAGGGTGCTTCTACTAAATACAGAGGAAAGGGTCTGAATACTTAGGGCCATGTGATATTTCAGTTTTTCTTTTTTAATAAATCTGCAAAAATGTCAACAATTTTGTGTTTTTCTGTCAATATGTCAATATGTGTACATTAATGAGGGAAAAAAAGAACTTAAATGATTTTAGCAAATGGCTGCAATATAACAAAAAGAGAACAATTTAAGGGGGGTCTGAAAACTTTTCATACCCACTGTGTATATACACACACACGCAAACACACATTTATATATATATAGTATTACATTTATTGATTTACAATATATTCATAGTTTGTTTGTATTTACACCACTGTGGATAGGTTTACTAAACCAGTTAAATTACTGTAAAAAGTTATTTAAAAAACAAGTAAAATATATTTTACTTGCTGGTAAAACAAGTATATACATGTTAGAATATATGTAAAATTCAATATACTGCATGAGATATTTTTCCTTTGTATCCATTTTATATACCCTGTCTAGTTGATTTTAATGTCATATTACTAAATACATTTTTGTAACAAGTGTTCTTTTCCCCCACTATCAACTCAGAAAAAGGGCAAGGGATCCCTCTGAGAGTGAGCAAATCAGCTACCTTTCAATCATCGATCACAGAAAGTCTCACCTCCTTCCTGTTGTCTAAATCAATCTACAGCAATGAACTCCCAAGGCTCCAAAATGTTCAATAGAAACGCTGCAGGGGCCTCTGTACTGAATTCATACCTTTAAAAGACAGCCATAATTAAAAATGCATAATTACCATTGTCTGCAGTCCGAGCATTAACTTGTGTTTTCCCCCAGAGATCAGACTGTATGATCCAGACCAAGCCCTGTTGTAGGCCCACAAGCCCAGGGTCATGACAGATTTTTTTTTGCTTTGTTTTAAAAAATAAAGCCATTATAGATTCAGTTCATCATCATCATCATTATCATCTTCACAGTCCTAATTGTTTTGCCTGCCAGCTGTCGGGTGGTGGGATAATTGAGTAATCTGACATTTTTGCAACAGCTTCCTGAAACAATCTCCCCATCAACACAGAATGTTTGTTTACCTAAATGAGGTGCTTATTTCATATAGAGAAAATAAAAAAAGGCTTCATTTGGTGAATTGGTAATATATAGCTTGTCCTCGTTGCTCTCGAATGAGCTTTCTGGGAATGGCATCAAATAAATGGGAAAAGTATGCTCTGATATGCTCTTTCACCTCGTTAAAGAATATTTAGAGTGGTTCATAAATGCAAATATACAGTTATCTTAATAATCAGTAAAGAGGCTGAGTATTCGCTGTCTTTGATGTACTAATCTCATAGAGCAAAACTTAATTTGTCCATTTTAAGAATGCTGTTGTGCTGCTGTGTGCTTAATTTAAAATGGCATATTTCTGTGATGTTTTTTTTAACTCTCAAAATGTAGCTGTTTAATAGTAAGTGCTTTACATTTTGTTGAATAGTCTTTGAGTGCATTTTAAAAATGAAAATCCCAAGTGATACAATAGTAAATATTTCAAGACAAGTCGCATTAATTACACAGAACAATAAAAGTTAAAGCTAAAATGAGCTTATCCATAGTTTATTATTCATTTTGTTAATATCTACACTATATGATGTGGCTTTCAGGTGAACAGTTTGCATACAAATAAGAAACACAGTTGAAGGAATAGTGAACATTTGCTTATCCTTATGTTAATTCACATAGTATAGTATTTTTATACTTCAGTGGAACCCGAAAGGAAAACTTTGTAAGAATATCTTGGCAAATATTTTTTTATGTAATGACTGGGACTGTCCAGCTCCAAAATGAAAAATATTCCAGTAATATTCTACATTCTATTGTCAACTGTTGTCAACTGGAGCCAATGTTATTTTAATATAATTTATGCAGTACACATACTATAATAGTCATTATTTTGAATTGTTTTTTATATCTTAGTAGTGCAGTCAAACAGTTAATAGCATTCAAAATAAATGTTTTTGTTTAAATAATATTTGAGTGTGTACTGTATTATTTATTTTTTATTATGAACTTTATATATAAATACACACACCTGCATGTATATATTTAAGACAAATGTATATAATTATTTTCAAAATATATATTGTATATAAGTAACATAATATATTTTGTAAACAAAAACTTTGGTCCCATTTTATATTAAGTATCCCTAGTACCTGTGTACCTGTGTACACTAGATGTGTACGTAATGTAACCACAGTGTAAGTACACATTGCTACATACTGTAGTATCTACAGCTGTAATATTTCTGTAACTTCACACATTAACAACCCTCAGAATGATATGTGTAAGTACAAATGTGTAGCAGGACATTGGTAACAGCACTTTTTGGTAATGAAAGTACAAATGTGTAACTGGATTAACAGCACTTTTTGGTAAATAAAGTGTTACACTTTGTATTAAATAGACAATTGCTATTGATTTAGCATGTAATTACTCTAATGTTACATAGCAGCGGGCAGTAAATTAGGCTTTACATATAAATTGTGGTTGGTGTCCAGAATGTTACACTTTGTATTAAGTGGACAGTTCTTGAGGAGTTACAGCACCATATATATACACTGGTATTACAGAGGTGCACCAACTCTACCAACTCCACCCACTTTACATATCCCCAAATCTACCAACTACAACCCCTGTTCCAGTTACTCTTATACATACTTCTGTTACAAAATGTAGCTGAAAGTGAAAAAAGTGTTGTTACCAATGTCATGTTACACATTTGTACTTACACACACCATTCTGAGGGTTGTTACATGTGTGTAGTTACAGAAATATTACAGCTGTAGATACTATGTAGCAATCTGTACTTACACTGTGGTTACATACTCAATATACATCTAGTTACTATGTAATTACACAGGTATTAGGGACACTTAATATAAAGTGGGACCAAAACATTTATTTTGGATGTGATTAATCGTTTGACAGTGCAAATTTTGGTAACACTTTATTTTGATGGTTCCTTTTCTTTTGACAATACATAACTTTGAACCTACATGTCAACTAACTCTCATTAGAATATTAGTACACTCTCTAATTAATATCTGCTAACTCTTTATTGTGATGGTCTCCTAAAAGACGTACTATTGACTATAAGTAACTTTGCAAGTACACATCAACTTTTCAAACCCTAACCCTACCAGTCTGCTAATACTCTGCAAGCATTTTTTAATGAGAGTTAGTAGATATATAGGTGCAATTTTACTTATAATCAACAGAATACGACCATCAACATAAAGTGAAACCCAAATTTTCATTTTCTAATTTTTAGTATTTTATAGTAATTTTGTTGCATGTTTTGTCTTTTATTTATGTTTTGTTTTTTATTTTATATTGCTATTTAGTTGTAATTTATTTTCAATTCAGTTTAAGTACTTATCTTATTTGCCACTTATTTGTACTTACATTTCAAATTTTTATTCATTAACAAGATTTCATTGAAAAAGTGATATATTCACAAATCTGACATTACCATTGAACACGCCAAGCAGAATTTGTTTGGATATTATTACGATTTTTCAGGTGAATAATGACTAATAATGTCAACTGAACAAATTTCTGGCATTCTTTTGGCTTTTTTTTCAAGATTTACAATCTCAGATCTTGTTCTTATCATCTTTAAAAATTGACTTGTGCATCAAGATTGTGAGCCAATTGCTCCTTTAAAAGTTGTATTTATTCTCTTTAGTATACATTTCAGGGCTGCGATTGGTAGGGTGAACTGATAATGACTGCTCTACGGTCACGTGTGGTAATGTGTGATGGCCCACCCTGCACCTGCGATTTTCTCCTCCTAAGCTTTTGTTTGACTGCTGACAGACATAAAAAAAACCTCCATTCCCCTCAATCCTCGCTGAGATTCTCTCCTCCTTTCTCCATCTCTCTCTCTCTCTCTCTCTCTCTCTCTCTCTCTGTCTGTCTAGCTTCCTTCCTTTCCTGGAGTTATTTTTCATTACGGTGAGCCGTTGCAGTAAATACGGCGCTCCTCAGACTACGGACCTGGGCTGAACCGCTGACCCCTGCATCTCAAACGCCACTCCCAAGGTCCCTCGCCTCCAAGGCCTCCCTCTGTGTGGCTGTGGCCGGAGTGCGGCCTCTGTAATTCACCCGCTTGCTAGATCGCCTGCCAGCGAGTATTGATTTTTGTTTCCCCAATCTCCAGGAGAGAGGGCAAGAAAAGATTAAAAACACTTTGTCAGTTTGGTGGGGAATAAGAATTCCACGCAGGGGATACCTTGGAGTGTGAAGGGTCAGGGCTGAGGTACATCTTTATGGCCTTAACTCCTTCCTGACTAGAGACATTTTGTTCGGGCTCCTGCAGCTTCTTTCTTCCTCTATCCTCCCTTTTTTCTCCTTGTATTTCCCTCTCTCTTTTATATTACCTTATTGTGTGGAGGAAATATTTTGCCAACAGGGAACTGGCCTCATCATTATTAGGTTATTAAATGTGGTTGCGTACAGTGTGAGAGATGAAAACTTCCAGCACAGAAGGCCTGCTTAGTGTTTGTGGTGTTGTATCACCGTAAATCAAGTAAATAATTTTGCTGGACAAAGGTTGACCTCAGGTGTTAATCAAGGGCTGATTGAGACATCATTCTGAGTAGGGAAACAATGACTGTCCGCTTTTCCAGCGGCCTTGATGCAAAATATTTCTCATACATTTTCTTTTGGAATGGAAAAAAAAATCAATGAAGTTAAAGCCATTAATTAAACCATCCAGCTCATAAATCACATGACTACAATCTTTAATTTAAAGCATATGAAAATCAGACAAAGGTACAGAGACAAAGACACAAAAGTGTTACTGTTTGAGTGAATTATCATAAGGATTTGTGAATTATACCATACAACAAAAACTATAATATACATATATATAATATAGATGAAGATGAAAATGTTTTTTGACCTTGTATGCATGTCAAACTGCTGTTGGGGACTCCCAAAACCAAAATATGAGCCTTTCAGGTGTGTCTGGTTCATTTATGTTGATTGTCTTCCCTTCTTAAGTTGATCCTTGTCCACCAGTGTTTGTCCGTTATCGGCTTTCTGTACGACGTGTATGTTTGACTCACTGTATTTCAGTTTCTTGTTGGATTATATTAAAAAGTCTTTCGTTTATAATACTCCACGGCTCCTGGCTTTTGGATTACACAAGCCACATAACAGAATAACGGGCCGAAACAGTTTTTTGTCCCCCCTTCCTATAAATGGACTCTCCCATGAAAATCCTTCTCCTGGAGAAGGGAGACCACTCGCTGGAGGCTCACACTCTGGATTTTCTAGAGCTTGCGTGCCTCATGGACCATCAAGATCACCCGCTGGGACGCGTGCCTTTGACCGCTTGCTCAATCCTTGGTGGTAGAAAATGCAGAGCGAGGGAAAGGCACGCGTCCCAAAGAATGGGTGTTGGCACATAACAACTCGTCGTTCACCATCAGCTCTCCAGAGGATGATTTCGCCGCCAACCCCATTCCACCACGTCCAGAGACCAGCCCACCATCAGCTACATCGGTGGCGAAGATTACGCCAGATCCCACCACAAATGGAGAGGATCAATGGATCGTGACACATGAGCCTGAGCCTTTAAAGACGTCTGACCAGGCAGGGCCGGCTCTAACCAATTTTGCGCCCTAGGCAAGATGTCGGGTGACGCCTCGTTGCATCCAAGTTAATTCCACTGCTAGTGTACATACACTCATAAGAACCTTAATAGTATGTCATGTACACTATTTTATTTAAATAAAGCAATTGCATATTCAAAATGTTGAAAATTAATTAAGGAAACAAGTTCAAAAATATTAACTGAACATATTGTACAGTCTGACTGTTATTCATTAGGATGTGGACAAACTAGAGCTAAGCTATTCAATTATACTTTCCCCTGCCTACTTGCCAATAGGGTACTAGCAACTGTGCGCATATTTTTCTTGAGCACAAAACATACATGGCACTCAAGCCCTAATAATCTGCTCAGCTCTGAAGGCAGCAATATTCACAAGTCACTCCCCTACACACCTTTCTCCATGACGGTAACTGTTAAACTTTTATATAACAAGGCTGCAAATGAACCAAACCCAATCGAACTAACTTGAACATACTGTAACACACTCAACATCACTAATACAAAAACCCAACTGTCTTGCTTAAATTACACAACAAGTAAACTCTAAAGAAATACCCATAATGCACCCGGCTGCCAGCTCTGACTGAAGTCGGTGGTCACATCTTTTTTTTTCTTATCAGTGCAAAAGACACTAAAATACTCTGTTGACTTTGGTCACACAAATAAATGTTATACACCTTTCGAATCTCATAGGTGTCTACTTTTTTTGAGGACACTCTCAGTAAAAACAGCAGTGTGTGCTTTTGCAAAATAAAGAAAAAAAAACAGTGTGCGTGTTTTTTCTTTGTTCTCTCCATGGCTATTTTTAGAAACGCATCACTAAAATGAGCCGAAACTCCGCGAAAACATGACACACAGACATGAAACACATATCTATAGAAAGCTTTAAGTGTCTACTTTTAAATGCAATCAAAAAAAAAATATATATATATAATTAACATCATCTTTACCATAACATTACACCTGTCTTTGTCGCGTTTTTCCTCCTCTTTTCTTTTTTTTTCTCCCCTGGGCACCAGACAGTTTGGGACGTTTTGACATGCTGAACTTGTTGATTCATCAAAAGACGAGCACAGTGTAACGTTAAAGTCTGATTATTCAGAAGAGGGTGGAGGGGGGTGTGTCTTATGCAAGTAGGCTATATTATTATTGTTATTATTGCAACTACTACTTAGTAGGCTTTGCTATGCAGTTAAATTAATGTGGTCATATTCCTTTCTGAAGTCATAATACCAACTAGTTTTAAGTGGAAGTGACACTTTTTTTTCTTCCTCTATTTCTGGCGCCCCCTGGATGTACTGCACCCTTAGCATTTGCCTATAGTGCCTATGCCACGGGCCGGCCCTGTCACCAGGTTAAAGGCACGAGTCGTCGAGGTCTTGGAGGAAAGCCGTGAGGAAAGCCACATTACCACCGCTGAGGGTGAGCTGAATTTGGACTCTGGACATAATAAGGAACTTTTGGAAATTTTTAAGGTGGATCTTATAGACTTCTTTGGAGAGGCACTACCCGGCATCTGAATCTCCTTTGTCTCTGCTGGTTTCATCCGGTTCCGGGTCTGTGTCTCCGCTGGTTCCAGCCAGCTCCTGTAATCCGGTGCTCCCTCCTAGCCTCCCTCTCCCGCCGTCTCTTATGCCAGTCAGTTCCTTCACCCCATCTCCACTGGCTCCTGTCAGCCCCTCGGCTTACCCTCAGTCAGTGCCATTGGGAAGCGCTGAGCCACCTCGGGGCATCCAGTGTCCAGCTCTGCTCAGGCATGAGGTTCCCCTCTCTCTGCCTCCAGCCATCGAGCCCTGGACTCCACCTTGGTCCTTCGACCCATCAGCTCCGCCTTGGCTCCTAGCTCCCTCGTCTCCACCGTGGTCTGTCATCCCACCAGCTCCACCGGGCTCCCTCGTCCCTCTGGCTCTGCCATGGTCAGTCATCGACCATCCTCCGCCTCGGGACTCCACTCCCCTGGCTTCGGCTTGTCACTCCGTCCCTCTGGCTCTGTCAGGCTCCTCCTTCCCTCCGGCTCCACCTTTGTCCTCCACCTTCAGCTCCTCTGCAGTCCTCCGGATCCCCATCTCCACTTCTGTTGCCTGAGCCTTCAGCTCCGCCGTGGCCCTCCGGACCCTCAGTGTCACCCCAGCTCTCCGTCTGCTCGGCTCCACCCTGGGCTCATTCTGCACCGCCGCTTACATCAGTCATCAGCTCTTCCTCCACTATGGCTCCTCCCTCTGTCAACTCAATCCTGGGGCCTCATCATGGCTGGTCTCTGGGCTACCATCTGGCTCTCCACCAGTGTTTGTCCATTATCGACTTTGTGTACGACGTGTACAGTATGTTTGACTCTCTGTATTTCAGTTTCTTGTTGGATTATATTAAAGGGACTGTCGTTTATGATACTCCACGACTCCTGGCTTTTGGATTACACACACCACATAACAGTACATCATTTGATTATGAAATTTACAAAAAAGTGCAAAAGTGCCTACCCACCTTTTTTAGCAGCCTTGGTTCTGGAATTATTTGTATCATCATTATTATTATTTTCCTCGTACGGATTTTTTAAAAGTAATTTTCATATTTATAAGCCTTGAACAAAACCAACTAGCAATGGGGTGAATCACAACATTTTAAACTTATAAACAGTTATTTCAAACTAAGTAAACAGTTTGGACACAAACCAAAAGTAGATGATAAGCATAAATGTGGACCAAGCATTTGAATGAAGCGGGTGAAGTGGTTACTGTCTGGGTTAAGACTAGTTCATTAATTTTATATACTTTAAACATGTAACTTCGTTGTTTCTCATCATTATTGGGTGCTTTAGTAATATAACTACATGTTACGTCTTTGAGTGATTATGTAAACAAACTAGTGAATCTGTTTTTTAAACCAGTTTATAGAACTGCCCGATTTAACTAGTTCATGCAGAAGAATCAGACATTCCCATTTGCCTGAGGCTATGGAGTACAATGGTGTAAATAATGTTCAGTTTTTGCACTGACCAATTGTTTCGCTTCAAAAGACCTTCATTCTACATGTCATCACAACCCATAAATATTAATTTTGTGTTCCCTCATATGCTTTTTAAAAAATTATTTGAATTTTCTGAATCACGTAGGATCACATCTTCATGTTTTAAAACTCTTCTTTACTATTTTATTAAAGAAATAAAGCTACATTTGAATTTTGGAGTGAACTTTAAAGTAATTTAGTATATGAGTGTCATTGACAATAGGCATAGTTGAAATGCGCTAAAAAGATCCTTTTGCTGCGACTTTCTTGTTTTGATTTCTGAATAAATGTAGTTTTTCACCAGGAATTACAACACGGTTATTTAAAAATAAAGTGAATTAAATGGAAGACATTTTTACTTCTCATATTCTAAGAAAATGGAGAAATGACATGAATCTATCCCTCACATTTTATGCTGCCCACACACTACATGATTTTAGCCAGTTTTGTTTTTTTTGCTTGCCAACAGTTAATGGAAATCGCCAACAAAATCCCAAAATCATTTTAAAGGTGTTCTATCATAATATTAATTTTAATACATATACATATATAGTGCCTTTTTTCAAACGATGCTCCTTGTCATCACATTTCTTCAGAATCTGATGACCATTCATCTCTTACGTCCCCTCCCCCACCATGTCTGGTTTGCCCAGCACCTAGATGTTCTTCAGCTCTCACCTGAGGGTAAGACATTTCGTGGTCTACCTTGCATCACATAGTCCATTATAGCAAGCATCCTGTCATCGCAAGCCTCTTCCCCCAATCTAAACCAAAAATGGTTGTGGATGATGGCCACAGCTGCCAGACCCCATCTGGATCAAAACTCTCTTCATTCCTTGTACCTGGGAACAAACAGTGAAGGTCTTGTGGCTCCTATATGACAGTTCCATACTAAAAATTAAAATTCATGTGCTCACCCTTACATCGTTCCAAACCTATATGAATAAGAATATTGGAGAATGTTTAGAAGAAAATACTATTTTAGTCTTTATACTTACAATGTAGTTCAATTTATTATTTGTGTTTATTGGTGTAATATCTGATTGAAAATTGTTTCAAAGTAAATCCTACACTGGTGTAGAAATAAATGCAGCTTAGACAAGTATAAGATTTATTTTCTTGTAGATATATACTCTTTTTTTTTTACCGCTTTAGATATTTTTTTTTTTAATTCTTACAGTGTACACTATTGTTTCATCATATTTCAAAGAATGTTTTTGTGATTTTTATGTGCATACATTAAAAACCAGTGGGGTGACTTAGACATTCTTGATTATTTCTACTACACTGTAAAAAAAATTATCTTAAAATTTAAGGTAAAAACGATAAGTGCGGTTGCTGTGGTTCGGCCATAAAAAAAAATAAAAAAAAATTGGTAACAACGTGTTAGGTTTTACGGTTTTAAACTAAATTTATGTTAAAATCACAGTCATTTTTTTTTTTTACAGTGAACGAGTAAATGTTCACAGAAATTTAATTTTTGAATGACAAATATATATATATAAATATATAATAGCTTGTACATATTTAACAGGACAATACATTAAATTACACATTTAAGGGTTAATGAAAAATCAGCCAGTCATAATTCCAAAATCAGTTAGCAGTTAAAACATAAGTGTGCATTTAAATACTGTGAGAAGAGAGAGACTGAAAATAGTATATATTAAATGTTATGACTGGCCAACCAGAATCAAGTATTACAAAGAATTGTGTAATAAAAAAAAAGTATATGCGTTCACTGTTGTATCTATGGCAGATATTGGTAAATCTGTACTTAAATTTTATGGATTGCAATTGCAAATATCTAATCTTTCTCTGCATTGCCTGAACCCTCTGAGGCTCCAGTCGGGCTGACATTGAATGGTGTCATGACATTTATACTTGGCCGAGGGCTTTTTTATATGGCCGTTTTTGCTATTTGATTCTGCAGTATATTGTCTTCATATTCAGCTGTACCTTTGAAAATCCTCTGAGGGTGAACACACAGAATAAGTGCCCTGCTTAAAGGCATATAATTTTATTCTCTCATGCATATTCATTTGTTAAGCCTTTGAGCATAAAGATTTGTCACATTTAGATGCAGATTTCCTTTCCATCACCAGCTATATACTCTTTGCCCTGTAGGCATGGATGTGTTTTCTTTCTTTCTTTCTTTCTTTCTTTCTTTCTTTCTTTCTTTCTTTCTTTCTTTCTTTCTTTCTTTCTTTCTTTCTTTTATTTTATTTCATTCTGCTTCTTTCCTTCCCTCATTTCTCTCAGAATTTCCTCTTTTATCCTCCGCTCTTTTCAGCCCCAGCCAGTTCTATTACAGGAGCCATTGTTCATCTGAGTCTTTATTCCTCGTCTCTGAGGCTGGCCAGGTGAGGTGTCCATGTGTGTGTCGCCGGGGACCGCGTGTGTGCATCCATGCCTGGACACATGGCTTTGTCTTGTCCTGGCAGCCCTCTGCACACACCAGATGTTCACATACATTATCCTGCTCCTTGTGGGCCACAGATTCCAGGGGATGCTTTCCCTATTGTTCCAGGACCATTTACACCTATTTAACAATACCACTGCTTGGTTTTCCTCATTTTAAAGGGATTTTGTTTTCCTGTCTAAAAGGTCATTAGTTACAGCGATTAAAGCAGCTGCTCATGCAATAAATCAGTTCGGTTTCTGGAAAATCATTGAGACAGATATAAAGCCTTCTGTTTGTGTGATGTTATCATGCTATATTAAGAAACCGTTTGGACACTCATTAAAAATCTGTGAAATTCCCCTCCCTATCTTTTTTTCTCCAACAAATCTGTATGTATCCTAAGTTGTAATTTTTTTTTGTTGTTGTTGTAATTTTGACTATTTTAAATGGTTATCAATATATATATATATTTAATCTTATCTATATATAATATGTATAATAATCTATACAACCCTTTTGCTTAGTATTATATATTTAGTGTTTTCAAATGATTAATCACATCCAAAATAAAAGTATTAGATTACATTATATATTTTTGTGTACTGAATGTATTTATGAGATAAAATAAATGTATTGAGGACATTATATATCATAGAAACTTAAAAAGTAAATTGATTAAGTTTCATTCTCATTCTAGAAGATATATTGCAACAGAACACTGCTGTGCAAAAATAGTGGATAATTCCGGCACTTTTATAACCAATTCTTTAACAATATCTGCTTTATCTTGTTTTTTCTGCCTTGTTTTTTCAGTATTAGAAAATGCAGGAATCACAATGCAGCTGCTCTAGGCCTTGACACTTGACTCTCACTGTGTGTGATGGAAATCCAGAGCAGAGCTGTTTTTTTTTCTCTTCTTCTTCTTTCCAGTGAAACACAAACAGACAGACTGGCATCTGATGGTAAAATGGAATTATGGTTAGCTGTCTTTACGGTCCACCTCGGTCACTAGCCGCACATGCTCACTGGGAATGGAAACATACGGTAGAGCTCCTTGTGATGAGAGGGGAAATATTTTATTCCGATTTATTAATTCCAAACTGAAGCATGCCTGTCGACGGAGGGACAGTTCTTCTCAATCTGTCATCGTTGAAATCACGCACGCCTGACACCGCGATTCATTTGTCTTGTCGTCACTGACAGTCGGATTTTCCCACAGCACTCCCGTGAGGAGTCGCATAGGGATTTGAGAGACGGCATAAAGAAAGGGAGGGGGAATAAAAGACAACATACTGTGACAAGGAACAGCCATTTCATTAATGCAAATAAGCCTGAAAAATGCTATGAACAGCACTGAAAATCCTGCATTTTCCATTTCTAACACTTTTTACAGAGGAAGGAAGACAAATAAGTCTTGACTATCATGGTCTAAAAAAAATCTTGTTAACTAGACCTATTTAAAGATAGAATTGAACATGGTTTAAACTCCTATTGAGTTATTATTAAATTATTAAAAAATGTGTGTTTACACAAGCTTTAAGATGTGAATCGGACCGGTTGCGTAAGAAGAATCAGACTGATTTATTGATGCACTACAGAAACTGTCCCAAAAACTCCAATGAATAAAAAATGACAGAATGCAAGTGTGTAGACTTCTGACCACCTGCATATGCACTGAATTTAAATCTGATGTGAGCTTTGGGTATATTAAAATATATTTTTAGTCATTTTGAGATAAGACCATATGCGACCATGAGAACTGATGTGAAGTATTACAATCTCAATTTTTTAACTAGTTCCTTACCAATTTGTATGATTTTTTTCTGACTGCCACAAGGAGGCAATCAGTGGGAAAAAAGTAAATGACAGTCACATATAACTGTCACGTTTCGCTCCCAGCTCCCACCCTCTGCTTATGATAAAATTCTAAAATGGCATGTTTAAATGATAAATTCAATGAATCTTGAAACAAACAAACAATGTATATATTATAATAAGTTATAACCACTGTACATATTTTACAAGGTGACCTACCAGTCACTGGAGGTCACTAGGTCATACGAATTCTTATGAAGTATAATCACCTTATAAAATATGTACAAACTGCCATGAGATAGGGCTGCTATTTCTGTGTATTGATTGTGAAGTTCTGTTGGAAATAATGTTTAACATTTTAATAAAAAAAGGCGATTTTCAATTTTTTAATAAAGATACGTTACATCCAGTCAGACAGTCGCATGCATTCTAGCTTGGCTAAACATGTAGGTCGCTGTTAGTCCTGTTTATTTCTCTTTTTTTCAATTTCTCTCTCCTTCTCATTCCCCAGCCTCCCCCGGCCCAGCCCGCCCAGCCCCTGCTATTTGTAAGTTTGATTTGGAGCGCTGGGTCAGCACATAAACTCAGCCTGCTATCTGCCCACTGCTCTAAGTGGCCTTTTCGCATGGGAGGCTGGGAGGTGCTGAGTGGCCTTCCAGTAGCATCTCTTGACATTTACAGTAGTGTTCTCTCTCTCTCTGCTCCTCCAGGCATCCACCCTGCAGCCGTAAATGAGAATGCTTTATGACAGGTCCCGCTCCCTTTTTCCTGTGGTCAGGAGCCGCTGCGTGGTGTGTGTCCTCACAATGGCCTAGGAAACTGACAGGTTTGTGGAGGGATGCTCAGGAGAAACAATCAAAAGGGGATATTCAGATGAGTTAAACTTAGCAGTAACCAACGTTTCAGCATTTTACTATGGAAAACAGTCTTTTGCATATGAAATAGCAGGGCGACATTGTTCCTGCATTTGATTTGGTTGTTTTCTGTATTTATAACATGACTACTAAAGGTAATGACAGAAAAAAAACCCCACACTTGTTCCTCAGAGATGTGATGTTAAGTGAACAGGTAGATTTCTTCTTATCCCCAAAGCTTTAGAAAAGCGCAAAATGCTGAATCAACCGCTGACCTGTAACCCATTTAAAGCTCAATGAAAGTTTAATTCCTCTAGCCCCGTTTTAAGTCTGCGAGATGGAGAGGTTTTCAGCTGTGCACTTGATGCAGACTCAAGCTGTGTCCAGTTCTCTCTATTTCACCTTTTATACATGCTTGGGGGATACGACGCCCCAAACAACTGAATATTTCATCACAGCCTCCCCCTGAGAGATGTACTTGAAGCACTGCAATGTCTTCTCAACCTGGTCCGCGCTCACAGTGCAACAGTGATCAATAGACGTGTCATGAAGTGCTTTACTCAGCCTCTGTTACACTGTGGCATGACAGAGGTGACGAGAATCTAATGTCTTACTTAAGAATAATAAATGATTGATGCAGATTGAATCCCAACATGAAACACAAAGCTTCTAGAAATCCTTCACAGTGTTGCAAGCAATAAAAAACACTTTTGTATTTTGTAACATGATAATTGTGCAGCATGAGATCATAACCTTCAATCTTTCTGTTTTATCATTTTCTCTGTCCTCTGGCACCAAAGATTGCCAGAGGTGAAAAGGAAAAGGCAAACAAAATGACTAATGTTTGATTCTCTGGAGCTTATGGGTCAGTGCGTCATTCATTTTTCATTATTTTAGTAAGGTAAAACAAAACAAATAATTTGTTTTAATTATAATTTGACATTTTAGGTAAGTAGATAGATAACTAAAGAGGTCATGTGGTGCAACTCCACATTTTATTCATGCTATTTATTAAAAATAAAAAGTTTTTTCTTTGAAAAAAGTAATTAAAAATAGTGAGATATGTACCCAAGGTGTATAGAAAAAATTTATTACCAATTTAGATTTAAAGGGTTGGTTTAGCCAAAAATGAAAATTAGCACGTGTTTTACTCACCCTCAAGCCATAGGTGTATATGACTTACTTCTTTCAGATGATTTAAATCTGAGTTCTATTCAAAATTAGGTCCCACTTTATATTAAGTGTTTCTAATACCTGTGTGCTTCCATAGTAACTAGATGTGTATGTAGTATGTAACCACAGTGTAAGTACACATTGCTACATAGTATCTACAGCTGTAAAATTTCTGTAACTACACACATGTAACAACCCTCAGAATGGTGTGTGTAAGTACAAATGTGTTACAGGACTTTTTGGTAAATAAAGTGTTACACTTTATATTAAATAGACAATTGCTATGGATTTAGCATGTAATTACTCTAATATTACACAGCAGCGGGGAGTATAGGCTTTAAATATAAATTGTGGTTGGTGTCCAGAATGTTACACTTTATATTAAGTGTGAAGTTCCAGAGGAGCTACCATGCATGTACACTGGTGTTACAGAGGTGCACCAACTCCACCCACTTTATATATGCCTAAACCTACCCAACTACACCCCCTGATCACCCCCTGTTCCAGTTACTTGTATACATACTTGTGTTACAAAATGTAGCTGAAAGTGAAAAAAGTGTTGTTAGCAATGTCCTGTTACACATTTGTACTTACACACACCATTCTGAGGGTTGTTACAGTACATGTGTGTAGTAGATACTACAGTATGTAGCAATGTGTACTTACACTGTGGTTACATAGTAGATACACATCTAGTTACTATGTAAGTACATAGGTATTAGGGACACTTAATATAAAGTGGGACCAAAAATGGTCCTAGCACTTCTAAGCTCTTTCATCGTAGTGGCTGGTGTTTCCCTTTTAACAGTTTAAAACACGTTAAAAAAGTGTGTTTTTCTCACTTCCACTGACTGTGGTTTCATTTACTTATATTGAAATCCTCGTTTTGTGCTTCTAATTGGGGACCGGCATTTTGTTTTGTTTGTCACTAATCACGCAACGCAGACGTCTTACGTACACTGACTGAACTGTTTCTGTGTGTGACAAATAGCGTAAGTTATAGAATAGTGTTTGTTACCCCCGGAGCCGTGTGAGGTCCGTTTCATTACCTGTGCATGCACTTTATTTCATGTGTTTTGGACTGTTAACGGAAACCATTACAATGATAGTGCTTAGAAGTGGCAGGAAAATTTTTTATATAACTCTGATTGGTTTCGTCAGTAAGAATAATCAGCTGTTTTTAATCTTTTAAAACTATTTTTCTGTCCTGTCCTCATCGGAGTGACGCGGAAGTAAATGCCAGCTGCTGCAGTATGATTGGCTAATAGGTGTGTATTTTTGACAGCCTGCATCGTTCACAGACGGACGCTGTTTTAGATTAAAAATGTATAAATACTCATATCAAATAATCTGTTTAACAGATAAAGCAATGGTGACAATGTAATAAAAACAGTTACTCATGCTTGTGTAGTGCGACATTACTGCCGTATTAGCATTATCTTTCTGTTTCAATCTTTCTGAAAATCCTGCCTCTAACTGTGCCTTGTTTGTAAATGAATCTGCAGTAAAGTGAACAAAGGATCAAATTCTTCAGTAGTTCAGTTCAGTTACATTGGGATAAGAAGAAAGGCAATGCAAAGACTGGCACTGGACAGCATCCTGTTGTCTTCAGGGCCATCTTCATCATTTGGTTTCTGTAGACCTGCATTTGCTTCTCATTATTTACGCTACATGTGTGAATCGGTGGGCGGGGCTAAACAGGCAGTGATGTCAATCTTCTTCTGTAGAGGTGGTGCTTTACAGTACATCATAAAGTGGTACATTCCACAAACTCGTTTTGGAAGACTGCTTTGTTGTTTTTAGACTACCAAGAAAATTTTGGGTTCTGAAACTGAAAAAGGTTTTTATAGTACAATGACCTCTTATATGTCAAACAATCAGTATAATTTTGGCTTCTCATGTCATTAACCCTTTAACATTCTTTAATTCTTTCAAAACCCCAAGTCCACATTCATCTAAAAAGTACATTTCTAAGTGTTTTACACTTTAGATTTTTTTTAATGGCGCATGCTCTTATTTTTCATTGACCCAACAAGTCAGCCTCATACCACACAACCATTTAAAACTATTTAAATGTTTCCAAAGCTTTGAAAAAGACGAATGTGCTTGATATAAGTGAGAGTATGCAGATCACACGTTATTAGAGAGGACAATTTAGATGAGCTGGCATAAATATGAATGAAACGAGTGAGCTAGAAAAGTGTTCAGCGGCAGCACAATGCGCTCCTCTCACCGCTGGGAATACAGAACTGCTGATTGGTAGGGAAAACCGAACTACTCTAAATTCAAACCACAAGAGTTCAAGCGTCTACAAGAGAATGTCAAATATCTGTAAGTGTGTTATTTGCTGCGTGAAGCTCATTGTAAATTCAGACTGGGCATCAGTTTTTTAATGTGCGGGCAATTTCTGACACTGCTAGAATGACCGGAAAATGTTCAGATATGGCAAACTATATCAAAAAGGCTAATATTCAAAGCCTGATGTCGCATTTTTCTTCATTAATAAGATGCTCATACTGTTTGTGCAGCAGATTCATTTTTGCAATGTTTCTACTGACATTTCTGAACAAGTAAACAAGCAGCCAACTGTTTGAGTCGACGCTTAGTGCAAAAATACTGTATTCTTTCCCGTTTGGTTCAGAAGATGTTTTGACATTGAGCTGTGTGGTTATAGTACACCATGCTTTAGAGTCTTTTCTGGCTGTAGGCTATAGCTGTGTGAAGAGGTCAGACAATCACTGAGGTCTGGTTCCACAGAGGAAGGTCGCTTAGCCTATACATCTGTTCCAGCCCAGCAGTCTTCAGATACTATCACAGCAGCAGGGCCAATTCCTTTTATCATTAACTAGTTCCTCCTCTTCTTCAGCTAATGAGAAATCTGATGGATCGATTTAACTTCTACTGTGGTGTAAAAAATGTGTTTTACCAAGAGTAGAGATCACATTTTGCCATCTTTCACAAAGGAGCATGAATTTGATGTTATGATCGCACCATGCCAATTTGTAACTATTTTTTAAAACACCACCTCAAATAATGGCAATGTTTTCTCGTAATATTGGGTAGGATCAGGGATGCCAAGTTTTCTCAGCAAAACTAGCCCAATCGCTTTTTCTGATAAAAATTCTGTTCGATGGGGCAAAAAAGCATCTTTTTGGTGGGGTTCACTGCAATGTTTTGGTACTACTTATGAACCACTATTACTGGTTCAGAGCTAGTGCTTTGGGTGTCAAAAAACAAAGAACCGATTTGAACCTAGGCTCTGGCTCTGAACAACTGCATTGATGGAAAAAAGGGGTATGATAAAAGTCACATTTCCTGAGCCAAATATTACATTATTGGGGTTACTTCAACCCGCGGACATGAAAAACATCCCGCGGAAAAAGTTTTAAAATAGTCCAATTCTGCAGGTAAAACCACAGACTTAGCAAGACTGGGTAGGATTCTTCTTGTGAATTACCATATAGTTTGGTGTTTGGTAAGGTTTGGTGAACTGGTAGCTAGTTTATATGACTTTATACAATATAAATATTAATGTGATCAGCTTATACACCCACAGATGGTTATGTTGAGGAGTGGACTTTCTTGATTTTTTAAAAACTAAAAAAAAAAAAAAATTCTCACATTTTATGTATGTATATATGCATTTATACAATGTGAATTTATTATTATTTAGTATTTTCAAATACATACAAAATCACCACATTGTAAAGTAATTAAGTAAATTGGTTGGTTGTTCCTAATGGTAAATAGGACAGAACTAGGCTACAATATTAATAATTACATTTAGTGTTTTATCTATTTTTGTTGCCATTTTTTTTCTTAATAAACTCTTTATTGTCCAGTAGTAACCATTTTACTTTTGGTGAAATGTTGGCTAATTCGTTCGAGTTATCATACAATCTTATTTATTCATCTTTGTACAATGTTACACCCCACAGTTTAGAGATGGACCTTCATGCTCTGTTTGTTTTCTTTCTTTTGTCTATTTATATTTTGCTCTTGTTTTCTGTCTTTGGATGGTAAAAGTTTTTGTTTAATAAACCATTTATCATTGCAGTCATACATGAATATAATACATGAGCTCTGAATATACAGTAGTCATAATGCATTGAGTGATTTCTACATTATCCTTCACATATCTTTTTTGCTCTGAAATTGATGATATTGTACGCAATAAAAAGTTGCGATATTACCTATACGACCAGTATATGTCAGCAATCACCTCCTAAGTAGGACAGGTTAAAGTGGTGTCGTTTCTCATAAGGAACATAATGGAAGGTGACACACCTCATATGTTGAGCACAGGGCTGAGACATCACATGAATAGTTGGAGTGGTGCTTCTGGAATATTTGCTCCAGTGATGGGTACTCAGGCATCAGAAACGGCCTCTTTAACACTCTCTTTATTGGTCCTTTTCCCAGCACCTGCAGCCAGAGCGTGACATTTCTGCCACATTCTGAGCTCCATGTCAATAGCCAGAGAATTTAATACCGTTAAATAGACCACATGGCTGAGCAAACTGCCTGTCTGATCATTTTTCCGAGACACATTGAGTAGTCATGGTGGAAGAGGAATATATATATATATATATATATATATATATAGTCCTCGTGTTTATTACATGTTTACATGTAATATGATCATGATTTCTGTGACAATCTGCATGCTACTTTAATAGACACTGTACATTTTACATGTATCTAATATGACAGCCCTATCTGTGTTATGACATGGTTTATGGGGTTTTGGTACAGACATAATCTTTCAGATGGGTAAACTTGAAATAAACAGCTCTTGTTCACATCAATGTTCACATATGACTTTTTATTTATTTATTTTTTTTGACAGCTATGCCCTAAAATACATTAAAAGCTCAGTTCAAACCCTTCGAACTAAATGCATGAATAAATAAACCTTTGTCCTATATTTACACAAGTGGAATCATTAAAACAGACGATAATTACTGATCACATTCATTTACAGAATGAGATGACATGGAGCTCCAGTGCTGGTTGAGGGTGGGAAAGGGCGGACACAGAGGCTTTACGCCAAGCACCATTATTTATTTTCATGTGCAACCCCTATCCATCACCGTGTTACCACCCTGTCCAGTCCCGGCGCTAACGCCACATCTTAAAGCTTATTACGGCGACCCACCTTCCTCGGGAATATGATTGACGTATCGTGGAAGAAGCGAGGCGGGGCCAACAGCGCTCTCTCGTTCAATCACGGCCGATGGGCGGCGCCCCATCGCTATGTGCCAGTGTTGGTGGGCGGAGCCTCTCGTTATGTGTCAGTGTTGCCAGCAGACCTGTGCGAAACAAAAGCACTTCTCTCCCCACGTTTAACGCCTTCAAAGCACGTCTTAAAGCTGTTTCAGTCGTAAAGCTGTCAAAGGAAACAAGGAGTTACGCGGCAGAGTCGCAGATTACACAGGATTACAGCAGCCCTCAGACAAAGTTGGGGCTCTGTTGTCTTGGCTTTGGTGGCAAGAGCAGGAGTGGCTTGATCCTAAAGCAGCTCTCCAGATCAGATTTCACCCAAACCAGCTGTGAGAAGGAGCTTTGCCTTTTCTCCCCTCTCTCCCTCTCTCCATGTTGTAAGCGCGCTCCTGACATCCAGAAAAAAAGGGGGAGTGACGGAGAGAGTTCCTGAAGGAATCTTCCTTCTCCTCGGCGAGAATTGAAAAAGTCACCAGAGTATAGAGAACAGCGGCGAGGATGGATGATCAGCCCCGGTTGATGCACTCCTCTCACGGGGTGGGCATGGCCGGACACCCCGGCCTGGCGCAGCATATGCAGGATGGCACGGGAGGAGCGGACGGCGAGGGAAGAAAACAGGACATTGGAGACATATTACAACAAATCATGACCATAACCGACCAAAGTCTGGACGAAGCACAAGCCAGGTATATATCCAAAAATGTATGCATGCTGTCTCTGTGTTATTAACTTCGTAGTAGCTACTGAAACACGTCTACAGTGTTGAACAAGTCAGCAGCTTTATATTTTTACGCGCAACCCGAAGCGCACCGACTTTTTTCCGCGTCTCCTTTCAAACTTTTATCCTGGCGTACATTTTTTTTTTTATTTTGCATTACAAACATGTTGCAGCCACCTCCAAGTGCTCCTGTGCACAATCTCAGCTGTCTCCTTCTTCTTGTTCCCAGATGCATCGTTTCGATTTCCAATTGCTCTGGATCTCGCAGGTTACAAATGAGAAAGCGCATTGATTCAGTGCCATATAGACTTACTACATGTTGCGGGTGGATTCAGTCCTAGTTTATTTATTTATTGGACTGCAAACTGCTAAGAACTGAGCAAAGAAATTGAATGTTACCAAGTATACATATTTAAACATTTTAATCGTACTTATCTATAAGAAAGTCCATAAATGTACAGTGGATAAGTGGCTACAATCTTTCTGTCGTCTACTTGTTGTATATTGAAGGAAGGTTGTTAAATCTGTTACTTTCCATGTAAATTTTCTATGCAATAAAACACATTAACTTAAGTAATAATTAAATAGTCATTATAATCAGGTAGCAAGCTGAAGACTAATTTATATTGACAAAAACAGGTGTTTTATACTACTTGCTCAAAATAGGATTCATAGTAATTTCCACTCATATTAAAGTATTTTACGCTGATATGTACTGTGTATTTGTGGTTTAATATAAATCCAATGTGCTATTTTCTGGAAAAGGAATGTAGCTAGTCTCCTTATATGAGAATTTGATAGTAATTTCACTTTGCAATCCAATTTATGCTGTCATCTATGATGCACGTGAAATATTCTGACAGTTTTTTCTTTTTTTTGCTCATTTAACACATGCATCACTCCCGAAAAGTGCTGCACAATTTAGGGCCATTTGTCAGCTGTCTTCTATCAAATACCATTCGTAAAATACTCAAAAACACATTTCCATCAGACATAGCAGACATTCCTTCTAAGCCTAATGTCTGTGTTTTGACAGTTTTGACAGGTCATGCATAGTGACGGCTTGATATTTATTTTCTGTTTGTGTTTTTAGGAAACATGCACTGAATTGTCACAGAATGAAGCCGGCTCTATTCAACGTCCTCTGTGAAATAAAAGAAAAAACAGGTGGGTTTTCCTGTCTTCCATTACACAGAGAACAAAAAGCAAAAAGTTGCAAGTGCTACCCTTTGTTTAAATCCAGTTATCACATTAAGCTGAATATTGAAATATTTTGCTACAGAGCTCTTTAATACAGTGATATATTGCGTCTTGTGAGAATGTGCGTTATTAGATATTTAGATAGAGGAGAATTTGCAGTTAGAGTCAAGACTGCACCATGTCAAAGTTCTGATGTTAAAATAACACAGATAGCTATTATTATTTTGTGTGCTAGGATTATTATAAAAAATATAATTATTATTATATTTTTTGCAGCTGAGCTGAAGTTTATTACTTAATACAGCGTTTTACGTTGTATTGCATTGTATCATTGGTTATGTTATGCTGCATTGAGCACTAATGATGAGACCTTTTCTCATGTTATTTTACTTTTATAGCCTACAGTATATGAGAATATCAGTGGCCTTAGTTTGAAAATAGGATGTTATTTTACTCATTAAATTAGCTTCAAGTTCGAGTTTTATAAACTCGACTTATTGCAACTTAGCTTTTTTTTTCTTTTTTCTCTCGCTGCACTCTCTGGCTAGATGCAGATTCTAAATTCTTAATGGATACATTTTGAAGTTTTTGCGTGCATAAAATGTAGCTGTTTGAGTAAGGCACTTTAAGAGCAGTTTAAAAAGTCCACCAGAAGCGCTATTCATTAGAGTGAAATGAACATGCTGTTTTGATTATGCGATCGTCCCTGAGTGAAGGTTTTTTTTTCGAGGCAGATTGCTACAATGAGAAACAACAACAAATGTAAAAAACAAAAAACAAAAAAAACACTGCCGAATCTCCCTTCTAATTAGCCCCAAAGTGTAATTTACAAAGATTTCATTACATGGAAGCTGAATTTGGCTCTCTGCCACACTGTCTAAAAGGCTCTGCAGTGGAGAGGTTCCCCCTCCCCAGTGAGATTGTGACCGACTGAAGAGGGCTTCGGAGTGCCACTGTGTCAGCGATCACAGGGGCCTCATGGCACCAGGTTCGCTTTTTCCCTCCTCTTGTTGAGCAAGGTTCTCCAAAGGAGGGAAAGAGTTATGCCTGGCTCTTTTGAACTGCCTGGCGTCACCCGGGGTTCACTCAAAGTTCGTTTCCAAGATGAAGAACAAAGTGACTTGGACCTCTTCCTGGCTTTTTGCTCCTGCTTCTCTTCCCACAGTTCCTGGCAACCAGGAACCTGCAGGGCTTTTGACTGCAGAGATGAACCCAGTTAGACTCCAAACCTGCTGTAAAAAACGAGATTATGAAGATGGGGCTGTTTTGGTGAAATTATAGTTGTGATGTCACTCCCAACGCGTGGAGTGTGTGAATTAGTTGTTTGTTTCGTCTTCTTTTTATCTCAGTGCACAATGTGACACACACACACACACACACACACACACATCTCACGTTGAGCTTTTGTTTGTGTTTGAACGCAGCCCTGGTGTTGTTTTGTCTCAGCTTCCTCGGTTGTGCTGCGGTTGCTTTTCTCTCTCAGGACTTCATTAGGTGCATCGAATCCTCAGAATCAATCCTACTTGCATTTGATCAGTGTTTGTATACAAATATTAATATTAGCTGATTCCTGGTATTTTTGTTTGTTTTATTTTTAAAAAAAGTTTCTAATTGTTGAAGGAAGTGGGAGGAAGGATATTGTCAAGTGGATCAGGAGGGCAATATATATATAAAGAAATAGAAATATATTTGTTTTATTTACACTATCAAACATTCTGCTACAAGCATTTGCAAACTATTTTTGTAGTTCTGGCCTGGGAATTGAGAGAGAAAAAGGATTTTTGATGCTTTTAAAGTAGATTCTATTGATAGTAGCCTGGCTGTGACTTAAAAAAAAACATTCCGAAAATAGAAAGAAAAAAAGATTCGTTGTTTTTAGGTGTCAGTTTCTAATACTATTGAAAATGCTGTGGGCAATAGGATTTAGCAAACACTGAAAATAAATGAACTCAAGCCCCGATGGTTAATTTGAAAAGTCCTTGTACATTAAACCCCCCTGTGCTCTCTCCTACAGAATTAGCCGTGAGCTGTACTTCGGTTCACTTCTGTCTCTTTTTAATGTGAGGGTGTAATTTCACACTGCACAGACAGACACCACTAAAAATCCAGCGCCGCCACTGAGAAAATGGCTCAAACCTCTGCCTTGACATTTACTGCAAATGTGCTGAGTGCAGAGCGCCCAAACGAGAGCAGCCACCATTTTTGTGGAGGCCTTTTTAATTTTTTTAAAATAAAGAGTCAGCCTCGTTCATGGTTTTACATTGTGGCAGCCGTAGAGTCCCAGGTGGATTCCAGAAAAGCGAGGTTATTAAATCCGTAGCAGGTCTGTTTTGTTGAAATGGCTGTGGAACAGTTGTGTCTTAGCTTTCATAACAGACTGTGGAGGTCATGGAGCCTTGCCTCAATCAAACAGTGGCTCTGTGTTTTGAAAAAATGAACTTTTTGTTCTCACAATAACCTTGATTTACAAGAACTTTGAATGCTTGGATCAACTGCGTCGTCACCTCAGGCACCCCAGCCTGCTGCTTTAAGCGCAACTTGTAATTCCTATACAGCCACGACACAGTTTCTTCGACAGGAACAATCAATTTTCGCTCTGCTAACATATATTTCATCTGCAGATGTGTTGAGAGAGCACGAAATGACATGGCTCCTGTAATTCTTTGTAACCTACGGCCGTCTTGCCGAGATTGACACGGCTGTGAGTTGCCCAGCGTACACCACGTGTTGCGTGGCGGCGTGTTAGTGGCGTCGCGGTGTTGACAGCCGTGCAGGGGGATGGCGTGGTGATGAGCCCTCCTCTGGCAAGCAGCTGACAAGCGGGGCAGTACGGTGTGCCAGCAGCAGACAGAGCCGGCCTGAACTCCTGACCTCGCCGTGTATTTTTACACAGGGCCTGACCGAGCTAACACGGCACAGGCCGGCGTGCGAGTATAAACAAGCATTGCGGCTAACGGAACAGGATGCGATGCAGGGTGGGGGTTTTAAACAAGGCTGCTTTAGCGCCGCAAGTGTTTCGGATTATTTAGAGCCTTTGTGTATTTGTGTACTGCATGCTCTTGGAAATGCAAGGCCGCTGTATATGTGTGTGTGTTTGATTTGGGTGATTGACACATATAGATGGTTGCGTATGGAAACGTTGACATTAACTTGGATGTTTGTTGGGATCGTGTTTCAGCTCCTTTTACCCATGGGACTTTCATCAGGCCTGTTTCACATAGACATTCAGTACATTTGCCCGATCATGAATGGAGCTTTAAAAAAAACAATAACTTAAACTTCGCTTGAACTCGCTGAACTGCGTAGAGGGTCGATGACAGAAAAAAATAGCCACCAAAAAGAAAAGAAAACTTCTTTTTTGAAGAATGTTAGGGCTAGTTTAAACTGGTTCCATGCATTTTCCAAAAACCTTTAGAAAGTAAAAAAAAAAAACACGAATAGACAAATTAAAAATTTTTATCATTATTAATAAAAATTGCGTTTTTGAAGATTCAGTCACCAGATGATATATTACAGCTTGAATGATCCTTGCCTTTTCATAAAAAAATATATGATATTTGAATTAATGTATCGGCCTAGACATACAGTCGCAAGGGTCTGCTGGGGTTTTATGCATGTATTCTTTATGTATTTTAATAATAGACACTAATGGAGTGTCATGATTTATGAGAGAGATTTTTTTGATGCGATTGAAAGAAACAGACAAACGAAAAAAAACACAGGGCTTTTTGGGTTCTGTTTATTGATTGGTGATTGGCTGGATGGATGAAATGTTTCCAATAAGATTAAAAACATATGTTAAATATACTTTTTTCTTAATCAAAGTGTATTTCACAAAGAGTTCATTTAAAGGGATAGTTCACCCAAAAATGAAAATTTGATGTTTATTAGCTTACCCCCATGGCATCCAAGATGTAGGTGACTTTGTTTCCTCAGCAGAACACAAACG
>JAUMHQ010000046.1:1235276-1263080 GCA_032361165.1 Enteromius paludinosus | reverse complement strand
TTCTTAATGCCTGTTGAACATAACAGAGACATTTTATGATTATTACAATACATTTCTTACATACGGCTCCTTTAAGTGCGAGTGATTTACATGTTAAGTCAATGCAAAGACGCAAATAGATTCGCAGCGCCCTCTGAAGGAGGTTGTTGGCACTCCAGCTGGTGATCATGACAGCACCACTGTTCGCATGGCAGGCGGGTCAAGATGCTTGAACAAACAAAAATGTTTTGATAGCGCCAGAATGTATACATGTTTTGTAGAAACTGCTCTAGGACTGACTTACATACACTTGAAGTTGTGATAGGAGAAAGTGTTTTAACACTGAATGCTGGCCCGGCTGCAGAGGAGCAGAGCGTGCAAGGAGAGCACGGGGAGGTGGATTTGGATCACTTCCCAACATGGTGGCCAGTGAGCGCGTAGGTAGCTTTTAGCACAGCGGGGTGAGGAGCAGGAGTTTTATCAGGGGTCAGCGCTCACCACGGCCGCCTGGCAACACCACACACACTGAGGAACTGTGACACACTCTGCCCTGAACACTCAGGCAAGCTTAATCGAGGGGAAACAAAGAGCCCCTCATGTGGCAAGGAATTCAAGGTCTTTGCAATAGCTCAGTGGGCTTCCCCTCAAAAATGCGCTAGATGAAGAATGAAATGATTCGAAGGCAATGTGGTGCGTTTGTGAATTGCAACACAGTCACCTTCTGTAATTATGTGGGTGGTAATTACTTCCTGTACGCTAAACACAAAATATTCAATAGCGTCTGACCTTGAGGACGCAGGTCTCGCATCTTTCGGTTAATTGTGTGTTTGCTATTATAGTTCATTTCTAAACTGAGAACTGTTTGCGTAGTGTATGCTCACTGTCCCGAAATACACACAAACACACACACACACACACACACACACACAATGTCTCTGTTTGCCAGCTCGCCTTTGGCAGTGTTAGTTATGGACAGTTAACTCCTGGAATCCTATTAATGACTGTCATTTTCCTTTTTTGCCTTTTGCATAATCAGCATTGTGCTCTGCTGTCCTACATAACCACTTTTAGCAGCTCTTGTCTAGGTCTTCCGTTGCTGAGAGCACAGGCGGAAACATGGGTGGCAGGTGTGTGTGCATTTGGGAGTAAGAGAGGAAGAGGGCTGTGCTAGTGATATATTGCATTTCAAGCCTCCTGCCAGAAAAAGGAACAGTGAGATGTCAAGGCATGTGCAGTAGAGTTTACCTCGACCTGAAGCCAAACCTCCGCCATCGAATCCTTATCGACTGGAGAACTCTCATCGGAGGCTTGTGTCGTCAGGCCAGCTGGTGACATTGTGTTCTCTACAGGCTGTGTTTTTTAGAAGATGAGGCTCTGAGACCTTTCTTTATTTATATCTGCTTTAAACAGGAACTCACTCTGACATGATTGTCTTTTTTCCAGAATGTACAACCAATTCAAAGTAGGGCTGCTTAATTACATAAACATATAACATCTCACACTGATATATTATTTTATATTAATCAATTTTTCTCTTAGAATAGCTGTAATACAGAAGTATTTGGTTCTCATTTCTTCATAATGCAGTTTCTTAACAGTATGGAGCATTCATATTTAAGAAGAGTATTATAATATAATATTAAATACTATTACATTCAATTATATTATTAAATATTCTATTATATTGTTAAATATTATAAATATTTAGCAAAAGTAATATATGTTTGCCTTAATAATGCACTATTTTTTTGCCAACTGGCCCACATACACTACAGAATAAAAGAATATGGTTCATACACATTCACACTGAAGCTCATCGAATTCATTCAACTGAGTGATTTGGACAAAAATAGAATAATTTGCAATAATTTTTTGTATTGACTTAAGGTAGAACTATCACTTTTATATCAGATATCGGTGTTCAAACAGTTAAAACCTGTTCAGATTTGGCTTTCAACATTACCCGACCCTGTTCCTCCTCTCTTTCATAGTTGTTTCTTGTCCTTTCTGTACTGTCCTCTCTGGCCAAAAATAAATAAATAAATCACCTTTTAGCTTTAAACCCAGAGCTGAAGCAGCTGTCTGGCGTCTCCTGTTGCTGCTGTCCATTGTTTTTCTAGGTAATATCCCCTGACAGCATCGTAAGCAGGTGCCTCCTTATATCTGCATACACTTCGCCTTCATTTGATTTCTTATTACCACACCTCATAGTGCGCGTCTTTCGGAAATCCTCCCCGATAAGGCGCTATTGATGAATTGATATCGGTGGAGGCAGCAGGGAGATAAAGCTGCACAGGTTAAGAGCTTTGTGGATAGTTTAACCTTGATATAACAGTTGTTTCAGCGAGGTTGATTTTCTCTCATCCATCTTCATCCATCAGGGCCTCACTGAAGTATGCAAATGAGCACAGCGGATAGGCGCGTGCTGCCGTTAAATGGGCCGTTTCAAATGTGCGGTGTACCGCGCTGACAGGGTGATACTCCTTACTGTCCAAATTTAGTGTGTCTTCACAGATATCCCCCCTCCACACACATACCCAGACTAGCCCCCCCATTACTCTCAGCAGAATGCCAGAAGCATGTTGATTTATAAAATATTAATAGCGTCCTTTTTCTCGTGCCTGCCACATTGTTCATATTCAAATGTGTCAGCATAAAGCGTGAGAGAAGACACGCGCGTTTTTATGTGTGTCCGGTGTGTATAAAATGCGAGCGGATGCTCTGACAACAATAATAACGAGAACATTTCCAACAAATACTATTATTCCCATGATAAGTCATTTATTTATGTTAGTGGGTTGTAACGAATGCGAGTATTATTAGCTGTTTGTGAAATATGGATGTTTAAGTTAATTAGGGAGTGAGGAGATGTTGTAATTATAATGCTTAATGTCCCAGAATACCATGGTCACAAGAAAGACACTAACGCGGAGAATAAAGTGTGAAAACAATGCGTTTTTATTGCATATCTGACATTAATCTGACACCTCTTGCTTCTTTGTTTACTTGCAGTTTGCTAAAGGGAGTAATGAAAAACAAATTAAATCGGTTATCTGTGAAACAGTCTGCACATACCGTAGTGAATAGTTTTACTAGAAGTAAACGCTGAGATCTTTGCAAGTCAGGGTTTGTTATTTGTCTGTTTTGCTTATATCTGTTACTGCAAGCTTTTACGGGGCACTTTTATATTATGCTAATTGAGTGTAGCATCTCAATCATTTCTTACGATTCGTATAATACTCATGATGATCCTGAGGCCGATGCGTTGACATTTTCACTGTAGTGGCTCTTGAATTTGATCCTAAAAAAGCATCTGCCTTGTTCCTTTGTAATTGCCGTGCAGTCAGAAAGTGGGAGTGCATTTCTACTCTTCTAATTTTGGCTTTCCCTGGGATGTCACCGAAATTTCTTTTTATAGGAGCTTATAGTTTATAGCAGCTATTACGATCCATTGTGCGATTTCAATAAGCAAGCGTTCAAAACAATGAATCTTGAGGGCTGTTAGCTTCTCCGCTTCACGAGCTGTCAACCGTCCACTCGCTGTATTGCCCAAGGAGGACCGAAATAAACCAATGGGGCGGATCTTAGTCCTGACTGATGGATCTCTGTGCCAATCAGGGTTGGGTGTGGAGGGAATCAATGTAACAAGCCTGGGAAACCTGCCATGTAGACCTAACCACAACTGGCCTCTACTAAAAAAGCCCATTAACATTAATGAAGGATGGTTTTTAAAGCTTCTTCAACAATCAAGCCCGATAGGATTTATGAAATGAATGGCCTGCCATTAAGAATCATGATTATCATTAGCCAGGTCCACACGATAGATTGGTGAGGGATCATTTAAAGACTATGAATGCCAGGCTTTCTCTACCAATACTTTATTAGATGCTTCTCATCAATGGGAATATTATAAGTTGTTTCAAAGACCTTATGGAAAAATCCTACTTATGAATTTGGAAGGTTTAATTGCTGCATGATGTATGTTGAAGTGATTTTTTTTGAATACTTGCTTGGCTGTTTCGCTAATACAACGGAAGGGTGAACATTTGGTGTGTAATTAATGCTTTATATGTATATTCTATCATTTTCATGGCATGGTGACTGATGGGAAGTGTCTTGATGCGTATGTCCTCTCATAAACCAGCTACATTGGTACTGTTTTCTGGTATGCTTTACCACTGTTCTTTATTAATTGCTGTAAACAAATGATAATGTTGTATCCTTTACAGAACAGCTACAATAAAATCCTGTTAGTTTGTTAATTTTGAAGTTACAATTCAAAATATTGTGAAATCATAGTGTAAAAACTTATGGTCAATATCAATTTGCTTTTGTCGTAATTCTTTAATTGACACTAAAATTAATGTTAAACTTGGGCCTTATACAAAATTCCGAGTTCCCCCAATGGTAATTATGGCTTTTCTTTTAACATAAGCTTTTAATCACTGTTTAAATAATGCATGAATGTGGAATGATAAGTTAAGAGCATAATACCCTTTGATTGAGACAGGAAGGATGCATGATTTCACTTGCTCAACAGGACGTTCACGAGCATCATAATATGTCATGGACAGCACCGACAGCACTCTATAAATCAGTCTTGCAAGTGTCATGATCATTTTTCCTATGCTTTTTGCTAGCGCTTCCTCTGCATGTTATGTCTGTTTTCACAGTTACCCTGCTGGTATCGGATAACTGTTTGGTGAGCAGAGGTTATGCTTCTGAACTGAAGCACTTTTTGTGTTTCTGTGGGTCAGCCAGCATTCTGCTACCAAGTTCGGTTACCAGGAAGCTGTCTGTTATCACAATATATGCACAGTTAGCATTAAGCCGAGCTTTTTCGCTGTCATGACTCTTGGTTCAAAAGAGAAACCCATTCTCTCTCGGTCATTTTCTCTTTTTCAGTCAAACCTTTCATTTTCTTTTTCTACATGTTACTCTTTTTGCCGTGTTTCTCATTCCCCCAATCCTCAGAAGTCATTACAGTGCTGTGGAGTTGTGTAATGGAGCCCGCGGTTATCAACTTAATGAATTCTGCCCAGTCGCCTCCATTTATTGTGCCCCCTCTCAATTGCAAGTTACATTGTGTGTATGTTGAATTAGGCTGCACATTTGCGCAATATAAATCAAGGAACCACACTGTAGGGAAATGTCATCTGTGGGATTTTGGAACAGTTTTCTTTGTAGAAAAAGCATACTTTTAAACATTGGGTGATATTCCATATGGATTTTTATTGGATTTATCTGACGCTATGATATGTATGGCAGGGCTGGTTGATATATAATGAATATTCATGTTCGATTTGCAATGATTCAGATTTCACAATAAATAAATAATAGTAATAATGATAATAATAAAAAAAATCCAATATAGTGAATATTTCAACCATGTTGGTAACCACGGTTTGAACCACAACAGCATAAACAAACGTTACTGCGAATGCGTGCTTTTGTGGCCCTAACTTAACTTCTGGTAAACATCCCAATAGAATTAATAACAACAAGCAAGTCCTTCTAGAGTAGATAATTATTTTTTTTGATTACAAGCAAGATATGTTTGCTGCGTGAATCCGACGGATTTTATTTAAATGCGCAAGAGGTGCTTTAAGCATGAGAAATAGAGGTGTCCTCGGTAACGGCTGTAGACAAAGCAGCACTGAGCTTACAAACACTGCCTTATTTTCCTTCAGAAAACATTGATATAAAAACACCCACGCCTCGGTTTGATTTTTAAACGTGCATTACGTGCTCATGTTTATTCAACGAAGCGTTTTGGAAAATCGGTCAGTTTTGATATCGTGGTAGTTCGCCACAAATAAATACATGTATGGGAAACACATCCCACAGAACAATAACCTGAGACCAACTTCATTGCGTTTGTAGCCAGTGGCACTAACCAGAGCAATAAACAAACACAGACCAAACGTTAACTTCGGTCCAGACGCGTGCGCCCAATGAAACCGCCAATAGGGACCAATTCTCACTATTAACTAGTTGCATATTAGTGAGCCTATTATTAACATATTGGCTGTTTATTAGTACTTATAAAGCATATATTCTGCATGACCATATTCTACATCCCTCCTGCCCAACATCTAAACTAAACAACTATCCTTCTAACTATTAATAAGCTGTAATTAAGAATTAATTTAATGGTTTGTTAATAGTGAGAATTGGGCCTTAAAATAAAATGTGACAAAACTGTTTTATTAAATGTGTTATAGATGCATATTAATTAAATTGATGTGTTTATTCAGTTTTTTTTAACTAAGTGGATACAATAGCTGTTTATTTACTTTAAATAACACCCCTTTAAATTTCACCATATTTATCACACATTGTCAAAAGGTTGAAGAGTTTTGAGATATGATTCTTTTAGCTATAATGTCAAGCCCTAATATGTAGCTATATTTTGTTAGAGGGGTGGCAGCCATATTGCCAGTCTCCTGCTTCAGTTGGCGTCCAGCACGCTGTTGCTCTCGCTCTCTCTTTCTCTCCCTCTCACTCTCTCTCTCTCTCTCTCTCTCTCTCACACACAGTCTCTCTCTCTTTCCTCTTTTTTCTCTGCTGTGTAGGTTGGGGTTTTCTTTGGCAGACTTGGACCACAGCTCGTTAGACTAAAAGAATGCACTACTTTAATTAATGATATGTAAATATCTTTCAGTGGGCTGCATTTGCATATTAAGAGAGATTTGCGGAATCTGTGGAGTAATATATTTTAATTAGGGATTAATTAAAAATAATGGGAATTTCATTTTGCCTGGCAGGTTGGTTTGTGCTCTAGTATGCGTCTGGCACATTTGCCTGACTGAATACCGGCCTCCCACCTCCAATCGGCTTCCTTTCTCTCTCTTCTGTTCTTTAAGGTCTTTTTCTTTCCTTTCTTTTTTTCACTTATCAGTTTCGTCTTCCCTCTCTTTGTTCATATCTCATGCCGACACTCATCCAGATCTTCTGTAAGCTTTCAATATACGAACTCTCACCCCTCTGAAAGAGACAATAGACAATTATTATATGATAATGGTTTAACTGGTTAGCAGTATGACTCGCCTTCCGTCCCTGCATCCATTTATTCCCCCCTTTCTGTACTCTCCCTCTCTCTGTCTCTCTCTTTCTCACTCCGTATTTTTCTCCTGAAGGATAGGGAATGACTCTCAGACACGGAACACTAGTTGTGTTGGCAATTATGTTAATGGGCTGCCATTAGGCTGTGGTGCTGTATGAGCGATTGGGGAGCCGAGCTGGCATGGTGGGAGAAAATGATCACAGCCTCCGGGCCTCCTTGATACAGCTCCAGCACCTTCATTTGCATAGCGTAACCCCTCCCACTGGCAAAAGCATCACCCCGTTTCCACGACGCGGGGAGGAATTTGCACGGGCCAGGTGACGCTCCGCTACATGGCGTCGGACATGATGTCTGCTCCCGTAGCCAGATGGGAGCGTAACCCGAAGCAGAGGCCTACTGAGGGAGTTTTATAGGAGTGGTTCATAACATTTCTGAAACATCATCATAACGTTGGCTTGGCGGCATAATGAGGACATAATGAGGTCTGTTATTACCAGAGGCCTGCTGAAAATCCCTTCACGCTCATTGTTCCCATTTGTGACTGAACCGTGGGCTGGAGATGGTGATAGTGAGATGCATACGTGACCCAAATGGGCGTACTCATATCGATATGTATATGCATGTATGTATGTATGTGTGATTTTGAGTACATTGCATATTTTTCTTTAGAAATGTATTTTTCTCAAGTTATTGATTGGTAATTAATCAAATTATTCTTAATTATTGGTATCAATATTTGCTGATAAGAGCTGTGGACGCTAGATTGATGTGGCAGAAGAAAGCATTGAATAGGCATGACAAAAAGTGGCTTAAGAAATCATTATATGGTTTGTGTAATTTCCATATAATCGAACATAAGTCAATTAACTACTGTCCACAGAAATCTATGCAGTCCTTAAGTAGGAGACTTTAAGGAGTGGTTCACCCCAAAATTTACATTTTTCACTGTTTACTTACCCTCATGTCATTACTAAGTTTCTTATGTTGAACATACACAGGTTTGAAATGGCATGAGGGTGACTAAATGATGACAAAATGTTAATTTTTGAGCAAACTATTTCTTTAAGGCTGTGTTACTTTGTCATACTTGGTTGCTACTTGGTTGGAAAACTAACACACTACTGCAACTACAAAGGGTAAACACACTGACCCAAAAGCTAAACTGCTAAATATCTGGGTTCATACAGTAGGTGTTTTTTGAGGTGGTCGTAACTAGCCCCATTTTTAAATAAAAGGAACACTCTACTCTTTTTGGGAAATAGGCTTATTCTCCAACTCCTCCAGAGTTAATAAGCTGAGTTTTACTTCACTCTTTGATCATGCTTCGGGTCTAGTCAGATTCAGTGATCTATGCTAAGGTATGCTAAAAGTGCTATCGCCAGACCTGGACAACGGCTGAATAGATTCCAAAATGGTAAAACTCAACTTATTCTCTGGGGGAGTTAATTATCCTATTGCCAAAAAAAGTGGAGTCTTCCTTTAAATGTTGGTTTATGTTCATATTCAGTGGAATTCATATTTTCAGTGCAATTTTTTATAATATACTGTACAACTTATCTTCTCCAGGAACAGACAAGTTTATATCTCCATATAATAAAAGTCTGTGCAGTCAAAAAAAATTTCTGACTTCTATTGTAGGGAGAAAAAACACATTTTCAGAATACTGAAACAAATTGCATACAGGTTTGCAATGACACGATGTCCCAAATAAAATAGTTCCAGATTTTACTAGTAATTAGCATTTTAGTTTTTGCTGTGATATCAGAATTGCCAATGAGAATCAAGTCATTTTTCTAGTACTGGTTTTCGTGACAACCCTCGCTCTGTCTGCATTTCTCTTCAGTGGAGACCATCAGTGCTGACTGCTCGTTTGGTCTTTCTCTGTCTGATCTCACCGCTGCAGATAAGAGCACCCCACCCCCACACTGGTTCACTTCATCAGCAAGCGTGTGTGTGTGTGTGTGTGTCACTGTCGCAGGCTGCCTGACTCTTTCTCCATCTCCTCAATACTCAACCTTAAGCAGTATTGTCTGTTACTGCTGTGAGAAAGTCACTATACCAAATCACACACCTCCTTTTATTTTAACTACTACATTTTACGCTCAGAATAAATCATCAGATGTGTTTGATAAAGGGTGTTCTACAAGTAACAATAAATGAATCAAACTCATCCAGAATAAGTAGAGTTACTAACATGGCCATGTATGCATAAGAGACTAATCATATATAGCAGTGAAAGCATTCACAGTAACTTTTTGCATAGACTTGATTGTAGTATCACTATGTATTGGCCATATTGGTTTAGGTGTCATATGTGTTTATATGTATCTGCGTGTGCATGCACTGTAGTATCTACAGTGTATACACACACTACTATGACAAATGTATACAATATAAAATAAATAATTTGTATCTGATTTTCTATGCAGTGACAGTGTTATGGCTACATTTACTTGAAGCATGCATACTTTTTAGTATATACTTTTATACTTTTACTAGTGCACATCAGATTGACTTTACCTTTATCTTGTTGCCAGGTCAATGGAAATCAGACATTTAAATGAAATAAAATTAGTTTCAGTAAGTAAAACACCACTGAACACTACTTTACTGTTGTATGGGAAAAATCTGATTCATCATATTTAATCACAGTTTAAAAAAAAAAAAAAAAAACAGACACTAGTTGATCTCAGTAATTGACAAGCCGGTTGTTTGCTAGGAGACCATTTTAACCATCCCCTTCTTTCAGTAGTGATTTAAATGTTCTCTTTCATAGCATTTCTTTGAGTGAACAGTCACCCAGTGGAGTCTTATCTCTTTGACTGTATATGAGCAGCCCTTCTCTCACTCTCACTCTTCTTTGTGTATGTATAAGGTAGAGTCAGAGTGCTGATATTATTGATCCCGGCCTTCAGAATTCATTACACCACTGCGCCACATCTTTATTTATGCCCCTGCTCGGCACTCTCCTCTCCTCTTTCTCTCCTTTCACATTATTATTCTTTTATTATTTCTTTACCGCCACCTTATCTGCTGTATTTGGGCCTGGATGAGACCTGCCATCTTTAGGCTCTGCCGGTGCATTTGATTGGAGAGATATCACAGGCCTGTGTGTGTGTGTGTGTAATTATTCCAAAGATCAGAGACTGCGGCTGCGGAATGGCCCGGCATGGCCTGGTTAGGTTGTGATACCAGGGACGTGACCGTTATGCTGATGGAGGCAGCGGATCAATAATTTAGGCCTTGGCCTTAATGGTAGCGTTAAAAGCTCATACGTCTGGAAGCCCGCAGGCTACGCTGCTTAAAGGTGCAGCGCAGAACGAATGGACTTTGACGTAAAACCCTTCATAAGGACGAACGCGAGACGTTTTCCTTTCAGATGTGTTTTTGAATGGCTTGTTTGAGCCGCGCTCCCTCTGAAGTGTGCCGTGCTATTGGTATATTCAAATTCAGCTGCACATTATCGTTTATGTCAGCATTGTGCTCCTCAACACGCTCCTACCGATGAGTCTTTAACACGTTTATGCAAGCTTTGTTTTGCCGCTAATCCTTTTTAAGACCTGATCCACCTCTTGGTCTTATTGATTCGCACAAAGCCCTCCTCGTATCCACACATCCTGGAAGAACAAAGAGGCCCGACGACGAATGCGCTTAATCTGTCTTGCTCTCTTGATTCTTTCTCTCTCTCTCTGTCCGTCTTGTCTGTCTCTCTGCCCTGTCTTTCTCTCCTTCTCAGCCTTAAGGCGATACACACCACACACTCAGGATTTGGACATCCATTGATTTGATTCAGGGACATTAACGTCAAGGCCCTGTGCATCTTGCCAAATCCAAGAGCCAAGCCAAGCTTTCTATTCCCCAATGGCTGGATTCAAGCACCTCATCTACTCATCCAGCCCTCCCTCCTTGCCTCCACCGTTCGTATTCATCCTCTTTCTCTCTCTCTCTCCTTTCTCTCGCTCGATCTCCCCCCTTCCCTTCGGGGGTGGATATATTAGATATAACCAATTCAATTTTATGCAACCAGGACAGACTCCCCGAGGACATAAATACACACATTTTTTAATACACTCCACACCAGGAAAGGCCCATCCGCCACAGCCGCGGGCTGCACTGGGTCCCCTCGCACTCAATTATTAATGTAACGACTCTGCGACTTAATTAAATAATAAAGACAGTGTGGCCCTGCAAAGGAATGGAACAAGGATGGCTCATGTATAATGGAGCGCCGGCACCCGCAGATACAGCCCTGTGCAAGAATAAAGAGAAGGGGGTAAACAAATAAAAGCTTGCGGGATGACCTGAAGTCTGGTACTGGCAGGTTGTTAGCCTCCGTAGAGCTGAATGATTTATTAAATAAATACATGCTGAAGGTATAAATGGATATTAGCTTCGGTTTAAACAAACTTGGGTCTGGCCGATATGCTGAGTGCTGGCGGGGCGAGAGATATGAATGTAGTGTTATGGTGGTGAAATTGTTTACGCATTAATATGTTGCAGGAGTGCTGAAATACGATTAAAACGTGAAAGATTTGTGTTTAAGAATAGGGACGTGCACAACTAGTCAGTGGGTTGGCTCAACTAGTTGTCGACTAATCTGTTTCAAGGAAGCATTAGGGCCTTTCACACCACTTTAGTTCCAGAACTAAAAGTACAGTACTGAAGTACTGGGATGATTTTGTGCAAGCTATGTCCTAGTACCATTTATTAGGTTGCATTCTCACTGACGGAGGGTACTAAAAAGTGACATAAGCCGGTCAAGAGCGATGTCATTTGTGCATGGCGTTCAACAATAGGAGGATGGAGTATGCTATGATTTTGTTTTGTCTTCCTGGTTTTACAATAATGGACATGGAATGTTGACATATTAGATTAAAAGAACGGAAAGGAGGACTTAATAATCTCCAACATCAACTGTTACTGAGACGTTTTCAGGCAAATACCAACTTTTAAGTTGCTACAGTGTTTATACAGGATATGTTTAGTTTCGTACACGTTTAGTCAGCTTACACTTACGTCACTAGTAGTTCCTAGTTCTTTTTTAGACCCTACTCTGATGTAGGAGCTAATTTAGTTCCTCCAAGTGGTGTTCCTGGAACTAAAATCATTCCTAGTTCCTGCGGTGCGAACACTCTAAAAATGGGTAGTTCGACAATTGCTACAAAATGTACTACAAAATGATTCCTGCGGTGCAAAAGGTCCTATTGTGTAATTAGGCTGGTTCAAGTTCACCTGGCCTCAATCGGTTACCTTCTTACAAGGTATTTACATAAAATCCATTTCATGTAGCACATCATAAACTGCTACAGAAAACTGTTTGCATTGTTGTGCTTTCAAATAAACATCATTTTCTATTTTTAAGAATGTTTTCCAATGTCAAAAAAAAAAATCAGGTTTTACTATCCTTGTAGGGGCATTTTTTAAACATGCATATGTAGATATGACTGTAGGCTGGTTATAGGATTTCTCATTTAGAATATGAATCACATCCTCATTGGAGTGTAGCCCTCATAATTGTGAGTTGACCGGTCTTTGATTTGACAGCTGGAGAGCAGGTTATGACCTCGGGTCAGGAGTCAGCAAATAACCCCCTGGACTGAAGCGGAGAACCAGCACTCCAGGCAAATTCATCTCTTTACGGTGAAATCACACATTTCTGCCCATTATGGATGAGTGCCACCTCAAAAGCACAGCACAGGAAGCCCTCGAGAGTTGACATGATCGAATGTGACGTTATCTTTTACTTCTGTTTCATTAAATTCGGCTGAGATTGCTATCCTTGAAGATTAGCTCTCAAATGAGAAATCCCTTTGGCCTTGGGGCTAGAAAAAAAGAGTTCAAACTCACAGTCTGAGCCCTGAAGCTCCGGTACTGTTGCTCTTGCCTGGTTTATCGTGTAATTAATTATTCAAATTCGTTCTTAAACAGAAGTCACATTTGGAGAGGCTTATTCAAAAGCAGACGCCTTTTTAGCTAATGGCAGGCAAGCCCTACCATTAGCTTGAAAAATAGGGCCATTGTTGCTGTTGACTTGGTGGTGTGCTGGGGATGAATAATGGTGACAAACTGAAGTGTTTCAAATGGGCGAATTTAAATGAATGGCTCCTAAGAGCAGGAGCAGTTGACAATATGTCTATGTTAATACTCCTGTGGAGTAAAACAAATCTTTGGGTTTAGATGTGAAACACAGGAAGCTTGTGTACAGCTGGAATGATTGAATCTAGCTAAGGTAAATCTTCCTAGGTCGGCGACGTTGAAATGCGGCGAGACTGGTCTACCAAATCTACTAATTATTTGAAAGGCTAGCAGTTAAACAAAAGAAAAATCCTGTTGTTGTTGTTTTAAATGGATATCAAAGTCCTCGAATTTACGGAGATTTTTTTTATGAATGGAAACCTTTGTGTAAACACAACAATAGCTAAAGCAACAGTCGGTTTTCATCTCCTCAGTGAGCGTTTATTGATTTATTCAACCTTTCGTGTATTTAGCCAGTTACTCTCTTTGCACTTTTTCGAATCCTTCCTGCATCGCTCGCTCAAGAACCTGCTTGACTTTAGGTGCCAAATCTTGCCGAAACAAACCAAGTGACAAATTAATTACCCCATTTCATTTTGCCAGCATGCTGTAATCATTCATACAGGAAATGGAAAAGTCTATGAGGGCTAAAATTGCCCTCCCTTTCTTTTCTTTCTTCCCTCTCTGAAATGGACTGTGGCTGGCCGAGGGGGTTATTTATTTTCCTCAGTCTGCGCTCAGCTATCCTGGAGTTGGCAGAGTGATTTTGTAGAATTGAAACATTATAGACTGTTACTGTCAGAGTGTTAAATGTGATATATAGACCTGGGGGGTGTTGGAAGAGGTGTGTGTGCATGCGTGGGGTGGTTGTTGGGTTGTGTAACGGTCTGGAGCGGGGTGCTCATGGGAGAGCAAGGCCATCCAGCATATGAGCTGGCACGGCACTGTGGTGAGAGGTAATGGTTTAAAGCAGCGTGCTGGAACAGAACGTTTGAGCGCGCGCACGCATGGAGAAGAGCCGGCGTTAACCCCTCAATACCGTTCCCTTTTCACGTGTGGCTGAAGATGCGCAGACACCAGGAGTGTTTGTGTGCCAGCCAGCCAGAGCAGAAGCACATCGACGGGCGGGCGGGCGGGCGTCCTGACAGCAGCCGCTGATCTAATGAGAGCCTAGGATGCTCTGAGATGTTTGCTCAGACTAGCTCTCCGACTCAGCCGCGCAAACGCTTGATACACTGACATTTACGCAAACACAGGGACGCATGTGGTCGCGGTTCATCACCTGCTTAAGAAGTGATGTTTAAAAAAAGGAGCATTGACATTTACTAGATTATACTCTAGGCTGGAAGTCTGCATGTTAGAAGAGGTGAGCAGATGGTGGTTTTAGTCCCTCATTTGTAGTGGTAGTAATAGGCAATGGTGTGAACATACTTACTAATTCTTTATTTTTTACTAATTTCCATGTTAAAATAGTACAAAGTCATCGAAACTTTGAAAAAAACCAATGGTTGTATGGAAATAATGTAGTATCTACAAGCAGGAAGTTTTTTTAAAATAAATTGCTCATTGTCACTGTTGCCCTTAGCTTGTTCACTGGAGTTAGCAAGTGTATGTTCTCTCTCTTTATCTGTAGTAAAATGTGTTCTGCAAATGCGTGATATATCCGTGTTAAATGCAAAAAAAAAAAAAGCTGAAGGAGTTCCTTTGTCGGAGTTGGATACTTATTTCCTGTTTTTCTGGAAGAAATAAAAGTGTTGTTTTGTAAAGAAAGTCTTTTGCATTTAAAAAACAATACAGTAAAACAATATTTTAAAATATTATCATAAAGTATTTCTTTTTCTGTTTTATATGTATAAAAATGGAATTACAGTTTGTGTATGTGATGAGAAATCAGAATTTTCAGCATCTTTACTCCACTCTTCAGGGTCATATGATCCTTCAGAAGTCATACAAATATGCTAATTTGATGCTCGGGTAACATCTATTTTTCTATTTATCATTCATTTAAAACTGTTGTGCTGCTTATTTTTTTCTTTTCAGTATTTTTTCATAAATAAATGTATTATTTATTGGATATAGAAATGTTTAATAATATTACAAATGTGACTTATGATCAGTGTAATGCACTTTGTCAATTACTAAATATCAAAATTCAAAACAAAACCACTAATGCAAAATTTTATGTCAGTCTACATATAACTGGCATTTCCCCTGTCATGCTTTATGAGAATACTTTATAATATCCTGCAATTTTTTTTTTTTACATTGTGCCCGTGTGTATCATCATTTCTCCTTTAATTTCACATTCACCTCTGAGTGAGTTCTGTTTTGTGAGTCCTTTCTCATATAGACTGAAGATTGACATGGCAAAAAAAGGATTTTGGATGATGTGTTAATATTAATAAAATGTACCAATATTCCCCCTTTGACAACCTGCAAAACCATTTTTTTTATGGCCGATTGAAACATATAAAAGTTTATTGCATCCGAGGAAAAGGACTCTGCCATTTTTGCATAGCTTTCCGAGCCTCGAGCTTTTATGTGATCTGGGTTATTGCCCCTCTGTGACATTTTAAACTTTATTGAACAAGACTTTTAAATCTGTGGGCAGTATATAAAAATTTAGGAATTTATTGCTTTCTCCCATGGATGAGTTTCCCAGGCACGGGGCGTACCGGGGGCGTCGGCACTTCTGTCAAGAGAGAGACTCGCTAAACCTGGCGGTCAGGTAATTCATTCATAAATTTGCGTTCTAAACACTGGGATTTCACGGTGGATCAGACATAATGCTGTTTATTTTCATCGATTCGCTGTGCTCTTGATGTCATGTAGCATTTTACTACCCTGATAATGTTTCCATGGCTACCAAGGCCATTACCCCTCAATCTGGCTGTCCTCAGTAATAGCTTCGAAAGCTATTATAAACCGTAGACCAAACTCACTCGAAATAATCTGCACCGTTTCAGAAAGGCTTAATATCACCTCGGTTTCCGAATCTGCGAGCACGTGCTTTCTTCTTTTCAGTTAGCGCTGTATTATTTAAAAAGGTGTTATATCTCACGTGAAGCGTCCCGTCACGTGTACGCATTTGTGTAGCCCTCCTTTGTTTCTGAACTGAATTAACTGCTGCCCAATGAATATTAATCACATCGCTGCTTAAAATGAAGTAAGAAGTGTCTCAGATAACATAGCTATTGAATATTGGAGCTGCACACACAGATGAAAGCCTTGGGACCAGATTGAGCGCTGAAGAAAGATCAATTAAGCTGAATAAATGTGATAGAAGTTAAACAAGGAAAATGAATAATGACCTTCAGAGACGACACAAAACCCCTCATCTTTGAACACGGTGTATGTACATCTCAGACACAAGGAGGCAGGGACGCTGGGAAATATATACTCCCTAGTCTCCTGAAAGATGTTCAAACGCTGTTTTCATTGCAATTAAAATGAGGTGTCCATCAGGAACTATCTGTCTTTGTGTGGCCCCATATGTTTGGGTGCTGATACAGTGCGGATTACTCTGTTTGGGAGGCCGATAACAGGCTGTTTATAACCTTGGCACAGAGCAGAGGCTAATCTGGCTAGAGCACATTTCCCCTCAACCCCTCTGATAAAGGCTAGCTGGCTCTGACACAGTAGATGGAGAAAGAAAGAAGCACGCACCTGCAGAAAAAAAGAGAAGTAGCTATATCTGTTTTGAGATATTCCTTGATTTATTCTTTTGTTCGTTTTTTTTTACTCATTCGAACGCTAATTCAGAATGTGTAACTTTAGAATACACTGAAACTGAATATAAAGTGACTTTTTGTATTTTAGAATGGCATCTCTTTTTCCATTTTGCCTGTCATTATTCTGCACCTGTTTGTCAGCATCTGCCTTAGATATCGACTGAAGCTCAACATGAATTGGTTTTGGATTTAACAGATATTAAATGACATTTTAAGAGGTGCAGCAAAACAAAACATTAAAACGCTTCTATTACAAACGGCTACCTTTCCCAAGTATAGTCCATATTGAGAATCTAACTGAAAGCATAATTTTAATATTCATTATTTTTAAATAATATTTAAATAATAATAACAACATCAAAAATAATAGTAATATGTGATATAATGAAAGTGTTTTTTAAAAAAGAGATTTCTGGTCCTAGATTATGGTTTTCTGAACCATATTCAAAGCCGTTGTAAAATTCTTCATAAACCATAAACCAGTATTATTGTGCCACTGCATCTGTGTTTCTGCGTCTGTATGGCTTGGCAGATATTCTGCTAAATATTTGATGAAGAACCACATTGCTTTGCAGAAAAGTTATTATTTGTTATAAATAATTTATTACTAGTTTTTATTTTATTTTACCTTTCCAGGAATATAGTGTTTTACAAGTACGGTAAATAAATAAATAAATAAATACAATCTGCCATCATTATTGCAGTAATGACTTAGAATAAAATAAGTAGATCAATTAGTCAATCAATTATTATAATCAATTATTAATGCTGCAATATATGTAAAATAATGTTATTAAAAAAATACTCAATCAACTACAGGTGGACTACAGGTGAAGATTATCCACCCTGGCTGAATATGGCATGTTTTTTCTTTTTACCTTTCACATTTTTAATTATATAATTGTGCTTATAATATAATATAATGTGTACTGGAAAAGGTTGTTTTCATTTAAATGCAAAGCATTAATAGCCTCAGAGTTTTGGACGCCACTGGATGTCATTTTTCATTTGCTGTCATCTTTAGTAGTTATAATATGCGATCTCATTAGAAATTCCAAAACACTTCAAAGATCCCTCTCCTGTCCTTATTTTTACGACACGTCCACTGCTTAGAGAAGGTTACAGCCCAACCTTGGGAGAAGCCCATGTGAGTTTAACATAGATGGACTCAAATTAAGAAGTGCAGGTTCTCAGAGCTGAGTGTGTGAGAGAGATGGAGCTCATAAAGCCCCTGAGCCAAAGCACAGTCATGCTTTGTAACCACCGCCCCCACACAGCAATGTCCCGGAGAGCCCCAGAGTCAACACTGAGACTCTGAGCGAAGGCCTGTCTGCCCATCTCTCTCTTTCTCTCTCTTCTTCACCAGCAGGGAGAAATTACAGCCAGTCCCAGCCACTGAGGCAAGTATCTGAGTCTCTGGAGGCAACTCCCAACTAGGTCAGACTCATAATGTAATCCCACCATCTCTACCCTTAACCAGCTGTACGTGAGGATGGAGAAGATGAAGCGAAACCTCCCACTCCCCCAGCATATTTCAGCTTCTCGCCTGCAGCGCTCTTGCAAAAAATCCTATTTCTATATTTCCAAGTGTTGAAATCGGCATTCATTATCATGCTAATGTCGGTGCTGGCCCAGATCATACCAAGTGCCACTGTGGCACGCTTAAATCATTTTGTCAAGTTTGCTGTTTGCCGTGTGCCAGAGATGGCTCAGGTTTCGCATACATTAAAGGTGCTCTTCATCTCTTTTTCTTCATTAAAAAAGTTTTACCACTAAAAATGATCATTTCAATGTGTCAAATTGAGTACATTTTTATGGGATTGTAACAAAAACATAAATCCTTAAGAATGTTTAGAGCTTAGAACAGTTTTTTTGTAAAGGTAATAAAAGTACAATGCTGTATACACATATATATACTCTATATTTTCTATATAGTCTGGCCCCAATTTTTTTTATCACATGACCAACTGAAGAAGTGATTCTATCTCCCTAACCTGCTTATTACTGCAAGCTTTTGCATTTGGAATAAATTAATCATAGCTTACCGCCATAGTATTGTTGCTGAACACTATTGCGTTTGCACGGACCTACATCCACACCTCTAGGTGTCAGTATAAATCCCGTCAGTACAACATAATCCAAAGATGACCATATACATAGCTTTCACAACAACCCAATATGCAGGTGCGATCTCTTCAGGGCTACACGTTCAAAGGACGGATCGTCACGTAGCCCTTCGAAACCAGGACCTCGCCAGATACAGGCCTGTTCTTCACGCAAACCAGCCTGATGAAAGTTGATGAGTAAACAACATGTGTTTCCATTTACTGTACCTGCCTGCAGCCAGAGGGGGGAAAGCCCAAAGTCGAGTGTGAAAACACTCCCCGCAGGTGTGAAAATAAAAGCCGGGGCTAAAAATACAGTCAGCAGCTGGGAGTTATTTGGAATAAGCTGTGTGCGGAGGAGAGCGCGGCAGTCCAGCTGGGGAGGCAGGTGTGGATGGGCTGACCGACAGAAAGCTGCCTATTTAGTCACACTGCAATCCCTCAAAGCAGATGCCGCGCAAACACGCCTAGCGTTTGCTCAATTTCCTTTTGTGTTGACTCATGCATAGCTTATTTGCGGTGGGCATTTCGGTGAGGGATGGGTTGGGGAAAAAGCTTCCGAGCCAGCCGGGTGAGGAGGGAGAATGACAAATGGAGAGAGCGAAGGAGAGAGAGGGAGAGAGAATGAGGATGCTTTATGCGATCTTAGCGCAATCGACCAGCCCCTGAGCCGAGCCTCCGATTCCCCTTGACAGTTATGCACTTCACTGGTTTTCGCGTCGAGGCATTTTCAGACGAAACAGAATTCTCTCTGCTTTTTGTTTTGTGTTTGTATAACATGTGAAGCGCCCTGTATTGTAGCTCTGTCATCACCTATCCATTTAGCTGTAGCGTCAGACCGCAGTGCCTTTTTGGGGTCAAGCGTGGCCGCTGCCTTCCGAGACTTGCCTCTCATTTTTCATACATATCGCCTCAAGGACAGAAGGAGATGTAAAAATGACCCCCCGCTACTTTCTCTAATGAGTTCATATACAAATGACCTCCCTCTCTCTACTTTTGTCTCTTGATTGACAACGGGGGTTCCCTTTGACCCACATGTGCATCTGTTATGCGACCCACATAAGCCAGTAAGATTGAGTGATTGAAGTGTTGTGAACCTCGGGGCGAGTCGTTTTTTTGTCCGGCCCGGCTTTTCCGCGAAGCCCGGTCCGCTTTCAGCTCATTTGCATGTTCAGCCACATTCGTTTCTTAACTCAGGGAGTCTGCAGGAGTCCTCGTCTCACTGGGGAGTCAAGTGAGTAACGCTGTTAGCACTAATTAGCAAGATTAGCTGCGCCGCTAATCTCCAACCCAAAACAATCAGAACAGAAAATCCCATGTTGTGACAATTATCTTTGAATATGTGAAAAATTGGATCACGTTTCTTTTTGTAGATTTCATTCTGTTTTCTCTTCAGTGATGTGACGTTTGGGAAATCTTGGAATGCTGTGTTGCTTCTGATAAAAGATTGGTTTTGCTAAAGTAGTTTTGGGTGTGGCAACTGATAGAATTTGAGATTGTTTTAAAATCAATTATTCTGTGCGTTATTGCGTATTAGTCCAGTCAAGCAGTGTAGTGTGTTTTTAGGTTCAGCTGACCCAGATTTCATGCATTTTTTTTTTTCAACAATAAATAATTATTCTGTCATTTCATGCAATGACGTTTCAATCTTCAATTTATTTTTTGTCTGTGGAATACAACAAAATATACATTTGAAAAATGCCCCATGTTGTTGTTTTGCTGTCCGTACATTAAAAGTCAGTGGGGTCCAAATTTTTTAAGACGCCAACATTTTTCCAAATGTCTTCCTTTGGGTTCTGCAAAATAAAGAAAATCAACATTTTTGAAATTTCAGTTATTTTTAATTTAATTTACAAGTTAATCAACCTCACTAATGGTTGGTGGTTGTGATCATGGGCTTATATATAGTTTAAGAATTGGCCATGCGATATAAATTCTTCTCTTTAATGAAACGGCTTTTTAAATGTATAGTACGACTGGTTTTGGTTTTGTCCACTAGCTATTACGTTTAGACAATTGCACTGTTGTGAGGGAAGATTACGAGGGCACAAATAATGCTGTGCAGACATACATAATAAGTAATCACTGCAGTATTCCAATAAGAATAGAAAATAAGAATACTTCATTTTGATTTCACCATAAACTTATTCATAGAATTGTATATTCAGTGCAACTTAAGTTGGTATTGATCAGTTTTCCCAAGCAAAATGTTAGTTATGTTAGAGCAGTGACAATTATGACTGGCAGTAACTGAAACAAACAGACCTCTCTATTCTCCAGGGCCTGCTGCTCACCGCACAAAAAACACTGGTCTCTAGTGGCCTGGTGTCTTGTGGATGGGAGTTGTTATGAAGTTTGATGTCTCATGTAGTTTTACTCTTGCTTACTGAACAAGGCAGCCTCAACAAAGCCAACACACCACAGCTTGCAAATGGAAAATTCCAGCGAGATACCAGACGCATCACAATAACAAAATCTTTTGAGGGGATATAAAGTGTGTGGCCAAATATTCTTTCGTTCGCGAGGTACCTTGACATTTTCCTCCACAGATTCCAAATGAGACCTGTTACTACTTTAAGTATTCAGAATCAAACACTAACACGCATGTTTCCACAAGACATTTATAGTGTACGGGGAAACTATGTTAACCAAGAAAAATAGCTTATAGGCTGTAGTCCAATTAGAGATGGTGCTTGTGTCAGTGTTGGCAGGCCCTCTCATTTTTCTTGTTTACATAAGACGTGTCAAGTCCGGTACAGAGTGTGAGATGTCCTCTCCAGCTTGCACTTGCACTGAGATCACGTTAGCAACGTGTTATTGAAGTAACAGCTTTACGTGTACAACCGTGCCTTGAACCTGCCCTCCGTCTCAGCGATGTACCTTGGGGTCATTTAAGATCCAGTTTCTTCGCTAGAATCAGGTCCAAGCGTGTGCGCTAATAGACTTTTCTCACCTTCTACCAGTGCTCTAATTTACACCTAACTAAGGCCCAATCCTGCAGAGACAAGCAGACCGTTTGTTTCAAATAGGATGGGCTCTTTCAAGATTCTCTTGGTAGTTAATAGATGAGTTCATCCAAAAAAAGGCACACCAAATCAGCATATTAGAGTGATCATGTTACACTGAAGACAAGATTAATGCCTGATGATTTTCGCAAATATTACAATAGAAAATCGTTGTTTTAAACTGACCAATTTTAATACTTGATTTATTAAAAATAGTAAAACTGGTTCCCAAACCTAGTCTTGAATCTATATCGTATGGCTTCAAAAGACTCTGAATATAGCTCACAAGTGGTAAGGACTCTTTTATGCTTCTTTTATGTGCTTTACTGACACATCAGAAACACTGAATTCTGGGGAGTTGTGATTAAATGTGGAACATTGGTATGATTTGAATGTGGCATGTTGGTGCGGTGTTGACGCATGGCATGTTTGTGAATATGTTCTGCAGATAAGTGCTTATCTGCCGGATGTTGTGCCAGAGTTGGAGCTGTTTGATAGGGATGCGATGTAAAGCTGTGGTTTAGTGGGCGGCTGGGAAGGCACATGGATGCATAGGCTGCCTGCGGGTGTGGCAAATAGCCTAATCCCAATTTAATCTGCTCACACTCTGTGTAAATAACTGATTAGAGAATGACACACACTCGCCGAGCATCCACAGTCCACAACACTTTCATTTCTCTGTTTGAGTGTTTAGTATATTGGTGCAGCACTATTGGGATGAGATTAGCTTTCTCAACAGTGTTTGAGTTAATTATTAACCTAGGATGTCTATTATTCAATGTGCTGATTTGACAGTATTGAGATCTCTGTGATATTGTTAAGATGGAAGTGTGTGTGGGTGGGTGGGTGTTAAAGTAATTTCTTGCAAAACCCACTGAAATAAGCAAGACTTATATGGGACAATGACAAATTAGAGACTGTAAAAACACATGTGCCAAAATCTTACTCATGAACTTACACTACATATTTTTGAAAAACTTTATAGTGTTTTCAAGAAAAGTTCATATTGAATGACTTCTGTATTGTGGTGCAACAACCAAGTAAACAACAGTGTTATTTTAGTATTATTTATGTACTATTGTGGTATTTATTTTAGCTCTTACAGTTTTCATGTTAATTTCAGTTCTAATGTTGTTGAACTTTTGTCATTTTATGCATTTTTATCTGATGTGTATTAAGCTTTATTTCAGTTCATTTTAATATTTTTAGCACTTCAACTTCAGCTTATTTTATTTCAGATAGCTGTCAATATATCATCTTATTATCATTTGAGTTAAAATAAATCTAATATTTGTATTTTCTTTATTTTTGTATCTTTTGTAGTATTTAAACATTTTGCAATTTTTTTAGTTAACACTGGTAAAATAGTAATAATTGTACATTTTCCTACCCTAAATTCAAATTATATAATATTTTAAGAGATTTATTGACCTTGACACACAGTTATGAGGGTTTCTGTCTATGATATCTGTTCCTGTTGTTTGTTTTTTGTCCTGCATACATCAAGAAAATTGGATTCAGTTACTGCATTTGAAAAAGGTCAAAATAAATGAGAAGAATTGTTCTGAAATTATGATCACTGACCAGATGGGACTAGATTTTCCAAAGGATGCTGGAGTTGAAAATCAGTAGGTAAACTACTCTGTAATTTTGGTTGTGAAAAGAAAACGACAGCGATTTGGACTGGATTACAACCACAAATGTATCTGAGTTCCTCAGGGAAAACGTGTCCCATCAGAATAGAGCTATATTTGATAAAACGCTCCCGTGTTTGCATTCATCCATAGAGGGATTGAAATGACTGGAATTATCTGATGACGACGCCGGCTGCTATCTCTGAGAACCCGGTGTCATGCGTGAGATGCAGACATCCATGTTCCAGAGGAGCCAGACACCACAGGCAATTGTCTGTGTGTCTGCGAGTGGCCATATGTTGCACGTCCTCGTGTCGTAGCTTAAGGGAGATGCTCCCCTAGAGATGAGAGGTTATTGTAGTTTGAAATGAATCCCTCATTCCTCCCCCTTTCCCATCATGCTCCATCCCCCTCAGCTTCACTCACTCAGTCATTCTCATGGGATCCAGAGCAAAAAACACAGGAGTTTTGATCAAACAGGTAGCCGCCACCAAATGCTGTCAGATGGCTTTGGTTTCGCCCCCGGTCCTCTAAAAAAAAAAGCAGAAAACAGACCGCTTCGGTTGCCGAGCCCCTTTCATCTGCCTCCAGATGTGGTTTAATTTACTGCGACTTGGCTAATTATGGTAATTAAGGATTAATTACTGTTAATTACTTTCGCATAAACTCATCACCAGTCAAAGAGCGAAGCCTTATGAAATGTGCCACGCGTGCAAACACACCACGGGGACCTCGGCGAGCGTGCGGGGGTCCCTTTACATGCTGTCGCTCGTATAGAGACCCTCTTCAGAGCGAGGTTACTGCTCTCACACGTTCACCTCTGCTCTTAAGCCCACCTGCACAGACGAACATTAAAGTTCAAGACCACACTCAGTTCTGCTACTTTATCATTTTTAAAGAGGTATCGCCAAAGCTGCTTTTTTGGGAATATTGTATTGCTGTCAATATTTTTTCATATATTTATTTAGATAATTTAATTAGGCTTTTGAGTCTCTTTGTACGGAAATCTGTTGTTTTGTAGAATGTTCACACTTCTGTTTCCATGTAATGGAAGTGAATTGCTATCATATACACAGCTATCGTGTAGAAGTTTCAGTCTGTTCCTGGCTGTTATCAGTTTTCTGTCTGTTCAGGATAAACAATATATCATAATAAAATCAATACTGCAAGAAATCTTAGTGCGATTATCAAATCTCAAAGGCTGTAATTTAATTAAATAATATAAGCACTGTGAGAAGTGCGGCGCTGTGTTCATTTGCATATATTTATTTGCCGACAAACCACCACAATAAAAGCATGATGGTTATTTTTTGAAAATGAAATTATAAGATATATTTGTATTGTAAAAGTGTTTTATAATTAAATAATAAATTAAATATTTTTGTGAATACTCACTCGTTTTAATACATATTTGTAGTACTATTGTTACAAGTGCTTTTATATATTGCTTAATAATTTTATTTAATAATAATAGCCATATGATATATAATAATGATAATAGCCAAGAATGTGTGCATTCAGAAACGTCATTCAATTAAAGGAACCTTTCTGTCTATGCTGATATATTATTTTCCACGCAGGTGGTTATGCAAAATGCATTTATGTGTATATTGTATATGTTTATATAGTATTATATATAGAAAAACATAATTTTATTAAACATACTTTTACAACTCCTCACTCGTACGATTTTGAACGGGTAGGTTTATGGGCTGACAAGAACATGAATTTGGGGCCGTATGAGTTCATACGAATTAGCCACCTCGTAAAATATGTCAGGGTGGCCATTCACTGTCATTATATGGTAAAGAGCAGCGTAACTATTCTTCAAAACATCTGCTTTTTTGTTCTTAAAAAAAGCCATACTGGTTTAGAACAACATACAGTAAGGCTGAGTGAACATCCCTACAAAGCTATCTTGGCTGCTCTGTGTGTGTCAGCCTTCAAGTATAACTCTGGAGGTATTTATTTGAGGAGAAAGATGACTTGATTTCCTTGGCGGTTGATTGTTACAGAGAAATTCCTCTCTAACATGCAATCCTCATAAAGGAAGCAATATACAGAGAGCTGGCGGATTCCCTAAGGAGCAGAGATTAAGTCATACGCACCTCTCCCTTTAGTAAACAGGCACCACACGCATGCAAGGGATGACAGAGAGGAAACCATTCCGCTCCGGCTCGATTAGATTAGCAAAATTCACTGGGAAAGGAGGAGGGGGGAGAGAGACAAGCGTGCATAATTAATTCTGACTTTGATCACTGTCGCTGTCTTTCAAAGGGATCATTTCCTATCTCCAGCTCTTTAAGAGACAGACATTATAGAGGAACTCTGGAAACTCGATACATATCCGTTAGAAGCCAATGCAAAGTGTCAAAGTGAAGTTTTATTGACAAACAGCCAAAAGCTGCGTGAACTTTTTTGTGTTTTTTTGTAAGTTCAGATGCTGTTTCATGGTTACGTGTCAAACACAGTGAACTAAATGAGCCATTCTCGTGTATCCATGTCTCTTGTCCCTGTGATCTGTCCTGGCAACATACCCAAGCGAAAGATATCTAATTTAGCCCAAAGGCTATAAAAACTCGGCTAGCTTAATGCGCCAAGCTGAAGTCTGATTAGATCTAGTGAGGTACATTTCCGAGGCACCTTAAAAGACAGGACTTTGATAGCCTGAGGACACTTTGCGTCGACTGTTTTGAATAACAAATTCTTTTAATGAAGGTCTTTAAGTAGAAGCGCGTAGCTCTAAATTGTCTTGTGGTGTGCACCAGACTGCCTGGTGGAGGCTTGCTAATGCTAATCACGGTTATTAGCTGTAGCTTGGGGGCTAGTGGCGTCCCAGCTCTCCACTCTCCTCCAAACCCGTCTCTCTGACCACTGTCTGTGGGGAGGGGGAAGGGGGCAAGAAAGGGAACAACGTGAGCCACCAAAGCTGCGTAATGTAACGCCTGTCATCTCGACTCCCACCAGCTGTCATCACGGCAATGTACTCCAGTTCATTTTTTTAATTGACACCGTACTTTACCATTCTGATTCAGTTCCTTTCCCCTCCTCCTCTGTACCTTTAGCGTTCATTCTGTCACCCTCTGATTCCTTGAGCCGTTTTTTTTTTTTTTTGCTGTTTTGGAAAGCCTCTCTATAAGCCTCCCTATAATACAGCTTTGAGTTTTCTCAAATAGACTCTGAACTGACTTAAATACAAATCCTGTCATAATTACATTACCTTCTTGTTGTTCCAAATCACGCATTCTGTTATTTGGTTGAATTATTCCTTTAAAATAAGAACATTCATTGGTGATATATTTATATATAGTATGCATATCATCAAAGAATCCTGGAAAAGTGTGTGTGTATATATATATATATATATATATATATTTAATTAAAAAAAGAATTGACGACAGACTGTTAAATTATTTTAACAAAATATACAACTGAGGTTTTGAGTTAATTATTCCACAGTTACCACACCTCAAAACATTAATCAGATTTTAAAATTTGTCTTTAAAAAATAACTAATTTCTTATGCATCTCATTCCAGCCCACCGTTGCAAATTCCAAAACATCATTTTAGCCCTAAAACAAACTTGAGATGTTTATAGTAATACAGTCATGAGAGAGATATTTAAGCGTGTGTGAATTACTTTCCATCGTTCAATAATAGCTAAGCTGTAAGTTCATATACAAAAACATGTATTAGCTCAGCTGTTAAACTATTTTACTGATGTATGTGCATTTCCAAGTTAGAGAAAGCTGTAGAAATAGAGTATGTGCTTTCTCTACACAATAATAAAATGTAATGTTGTGGAAAAACATGAAAATATATTGTTCACTATATTTATTTCCTCTGTCAGTGTTGCTGTGGGTTTTGCTTCTTTTGTTATTGTAAGCTGTAAGGACCTTTGAAATAACTGAAATCATTTGGCGAAGTAATATGGACATGTAATGCGGTCAAGTCCTGGCTGGAACTACTTTAGCCGTTCGTTTCCCTGCAAATAATTACACACCTTAGAATGTTTGTCAACCAATCAGGGGTGCGTTTCCCAAAGGCATAGTTAGCCTACGATGGTCGCATGTTCCATCGTTACCAGCATAGTTCAACGATTCGGTGTTTCCCGAAAGCATAGTTCAAACAAACATTCGCAGTCAACTTCACAAAAGTATGCGGTTTGAACTACAGCATTGGACCTGTGGATAGAAGCATAGTTTCTTGTTAGTAAGATATATGGGCTTTAATAAATATGCTCTTGGGCACAAGAAGCAAACTAACAT
>JAUMHQ010000046.1:1191291-1201455 GCA_032361165.1 Enteromius paludinosus | reverse complement strand
ATAGATAGATAGATAGATAGATAGATAGATAGATAGATAGATAGATAGATAGATAGATAGATAGATAGATAGATCTGACTTATTCCACTCAGTCAGATGCTAATGAACAGATGACAAGCTCTTTGCCAGTAGAGGCTTAGGAATGGGTCTTCCAGGTCCAAACCAACTTGAGTCCCACAATCTTGTTTCCTGAAGCCAGCAGGCTGATCGTATCCAAAAGAATAAGACATGAGGCAAAACTCTCTGGTGTTCTGTCTTATCCTCTGCCAACACCTCCTTGGGGACAGCCATCAAAGATGATCTTCCAAGGACAAGACTTCAGTGTAGGATTTGCCATGTCCCTCTCCATCTATCTGTTCCTCTTTCGTTTCTGTTCCTTGTTCTCTCCCCGTCTAGGTCTTCTTCCCCCCTGTGTTTCTTTTTTATTTCCTCACTGTGCTTCAGGTAAGGTGGTAGGATGTTTTGAGATAAAAGGCTGGGGTAGAGGGGGAGGCATAAAAATCTCAGAAGCAGCAGTGGAAGGTGATGTGTGGTGATAAAACATATCAGTGGTGCGTCTGCTGTGAATTAGGATGTCTCTATTATGTGCTTCCACCCAAGAGATGCTTAATGAGCTATCCAGCAGGATTATGGGTGGTAGCAGAAACAAGCCTGATTGATTTCTTTACATTGCATAATGCAGGGCTGCGTTAATACTGAACTGTGCAGTATCAAACACAACCACCAGATGGTAGTCTTGGGCTTCAAGACTTTTTAGGACTGCCCTGTCTGCCATGGTACATTTGTTCAGGACTAAAAAAGGTTTAGAGGTTTAAAGAAATTTTAGAGTTTCAACGTTTAAATGTAATTATGCAAACTAGTTCATTTATTTATTGTTTTAAATTAGTTTATTACAAACTAGCGGATTTATTTATTTATTTGCAAATTATATTTATTTATTGCTAACTTTTTTTTGCAAACTAATTTAATTATTTACTTATCTATTACAAATTAATTTAATTATTTATTTGCAAACTATTTTATTTATTTATTTGCAAATTAATTAACTTATTAATTTATTTATTACAAACAAATGTATTTATTTATTTGCAAACTAGTTTATTTATTTATTTTACATATGAAGGAAACTATTGGGGTCCAGTGTTGTTTGGACATTGTTCTGAAATACCTCCTTGTTTTGTTTCAAAGGAAAATATGTGAGTTAAAGTAATTTGGAACAACATGAACATGAACACACACACGCAAATACAGTTTTTCTTACTTGCTAAAACACAATTTTTTAAACCTTTTTCTGAAACCATTAAACACAAAACCTTATCTTCAAGCACTATTTACAAAACCTCTGACTCCTCGTGCAAAATCAAACTTTCACCTCAAAACAGTTTTACCTGTGTTGAAAATCTAGCACTGCTCTCAAATCATAAACAGAGTGATCAAAATGATATACACTATCAAGCAGTCAAACAACACACCAAAAAATAGAAAACTCATTGTTCAAAACATATAGTACTCAAGGAAGATGTACAGGTTACTTCCGTAACCCAGGTTCCCTGAGACACGGGAATGAGTACTGCGTCTGACAAGACGCTATAGGAAAAACTCCTTTTTCCTCCTTTTTTAATCCTAGTCAATTATGCAGTGATAACTGCAATGGCCATTGGTCGCTCGTGCCGAGCCCTACCGACTGTACTCAACTGAGAAGAAAGGCGGGCTGTCAGGAACACATATAATGGATCGCGGCTTGGGCGCCCAGCGGCCAAACGCTGCGAGCCAAGCGTGTTCGCTCGAAGTCCAGACTCATTATTCTTGCCGTGTAGCGCCCGCATAACGAGCCAGAGTTTTTTAACCCCTTGAGCGGAGAGGATAGTGGCATGTAATGCCGGAACATCAAGATTATAGAACCTGGTAAAAATGGACCGCGAGGCCCAGCAGGCCACTTCACAGATCTCCGAAAGGGGAATTCCACTAGACCATGCCCAGGATGAGGCAGTGGCTCTAGTTGAGTGGCATTTTACTCCTAAGGGGCAGTCCTGGCACAGAGAGGAGTAAGCCAGAGAGATAGCGTCAACAACCCTTTAGAAAGACTCTGCTTCGAGACCGGTAATCCTTTGGAATGGGTGCCGAAGCAGACGAATAGCTGGTCGGACCATCTAAAGGCGGCCGACCGCTCGATGTAGGCTCTTAATGCCCTGATGGGGCAGAGAGGGTTAAAGTCATGTCCTTCATTCAGGGGAAGTGCCAAAAGGGAAATAACTTGTGCTCTGAATGGAGTAGAAAGCACTTTTGGTATATAACCCAATCTTGGTCTTAGGATGACTTTTGAGTAATTAGGGCACGCCCCTGAGGGATTCCAGTACGGTGGGCAGGTCCCACACGGGGACGGTGCGAGGGCGAAAAGGCCTGAGCCGTCTAGCTCCTCTCAAAAAGCGGATGACAAGATAGTCTTTGCCCACTGTCTGGCCTGCCACAGGGTCGTGGTGGGCTGCTATAGCCGCCACATAAACCTTAAGGGTGTATGGGGTGCTTCCCTTATCCAGCAGGTGATGTAAGAAGGACAGAATCAGTGATATCTGGCATGAAGGAGGGTTTTCGTTGCGCACCGCGCACCACTTTGAAAAGATAAACCATTTCGCTGCATAAGCGCGTCTCATAGACGAGGCTATGGCATGAGAAATTGTGTGTAGTACGCGCTCGGGGAGGCAAACAGGCTCCCGTCGAGCTGCCAAACATGTAGAGCCCACAGCCTGGGCATTGCATGCAGGTCCGCGATCCATGGTTGGTTCTGCCATAGGGGGCAACCAGGAGGACTCTGTGGGCTTCTGCCCTGACTCGGCTGATGACCTGGGGCAGCAGCACGTTTGGGGGAAAAGCATAGAGGAGGCGACTGGGCCAGGTCTGAGCCAGCGCGTCCATCTTCTTCTTAAAATAAGCTGGGCAGCGAGTGTTGCTGTCGGAGGCGAAAAGAAAAGAAATTCACTTCTGCTCTGCCGAACGTTTCCCAAATCAATTGGATAGTTCGGGGGTGGAGAGTCCACTCCTGCGAGTGGACTGTCCCCTGAGACAGCATGTCTTCTCCCTGGTTCAGTTTCCCGGGGATGTGAGTAGCCCTTATCGAACGCAGGTTGTGCTGAGCCCACCTGAGGAGGCGTGCACCCAACCTGAAAAGATGCTTCGATGACAGACCCCCCTGGTGATTTATGTATGACACCACTGTCATACTGTTTGAACGAATCAGAATGTGACTGTCTTTCAGTTGCGGCAGGAAAGCGTGACAGGCGTGCCATACTACCAGCATTTCCAGGCAGTTGATGTGCAGGCTGCTGTCCGCCTCTGACCACAGACCAGAGGCCGGTGATCCCTCGTGTAGTGCGCCCCACCCCTTCTTGGAGGTGTCCGTCACTATCACTGTCCGCCTGCACACTGTTTGCAGGGGAATCCCTCTCTGTAGCCACTGGGTGTCTTTCCAAAGAGCTGTAATGCAGTCCCCATCTATTTTTAGTCGAGCACGTCCGAGACACCAAGCTCTTGGCGGCACCCGTGCCTTCATCCCATACTGAAGAGGCCGCGAGACCGCAAGAAGCCGAGCTGCAGTACTGATGAGGCTGCGGCCATCAGACCCATCATTCTCTGAAAGGCTTTCAGAGAGCGAAACGTAGTGATCTTGAAGGAGGAGGCGCAGCATGCTACGGCCATTCTACGGCCATAATGTGAGCATTCTGAACAGGCGCTTTACAAGGGCGCATTTTAGACGCCTTAGGTCGAGTATCGGTCTCAGACTGCCATCTTGCTTGGGCACTAAACAGTACCGGCTGTAAAAACCTTTCTCTCTCTCTGTCTGGGGAACAACCTCTATCGCGCCCTTTAAGAGTACAGCCTTCACTTCGGTGCACAGCATGTGAGCATAGCGGCTTGCAAACGAAGAGGCGATGACGCCCCTGAACGGCGGCGGTCGCCTTGTATAGCCGTGTTTTATTATCCCCAAAACCCAATTCGAAACCCAGGGAATGGTTTGCCAGGCATTCAGCCGGAGAGATAATGGCTTAAGGGCTAATTTGCTCTTTTGTGATACGCCGGATGGCGGCAGGGGAAATCTTCCAGCTGCTAGGCGTTGTCAACGGCAAAGGCTTCAATCAGGACAGCAAAGTGCACGAGTTGAAGGAGAAGAAATCTGATGCCGGCTAGGCGTTCTTGCTTTTATATAACGGGGCACACCCCCTCAGGTGTCCTTCGGCGGGAGCCGCGGCCATTGGCTCGCTGTTGACGGCGTTAAGCCGATTGGTTTAATCTTAAACCACTGCAGTGACCAATGGCCATTGCAGTTATCACTGCGTGATTGAATAGGCTTCAGTTAGGAGGAAAAAGGAGTTTTTCCCATAGTGTCTTGTCAGACTCAGTACGAGTGAAGTGTCGAAAGGGAACTACATTTTTAATCTCAAAACAAATGTAATATTTTTCCGGCATTGTCTTTTGATCAATGAAAACATTCTATTGTAGCTCAAAACTGAGTGGTTGTGTTGAATCAATGTGTTCTCTATTTGTATTTGATTGTTGCCACTTGTGTTTACAGTGTAGGGAAAAGGAGAGCAGCTTTCCAGGAATGTGTCTTAGCAATCGAGAAAAACTGTACCAGTATAGATAGAATTTTTTTTTTTTAATTCTAAATCAAGATCTGCAAATTGTGTTTTACCATGTGAAATGGTTTAAGGTATTGACAACAGACTGCACAATTAGCTAAATGAGGTCAGGCAACTGAGAACTATGTTTAGCCATAGGGTTTTAGTGTTTTAGCAATTCAGAAATACTGTAATATATATGACAAAATAAAGTGAATGATAGTAGGATGCATCATGAAAACTTGTTTCTGCCATGGGATAAAGAAAATGGTAACTGCCTCAATTCTGAATTTATATCTCAAAATTTTGAAAAAGAAAAAAAATCTCATAATTGTAAGATATAAGCTCAGAGTTGTGGGACGCATGCGAGAGTGAAAGTTTATTCCGTGGTGAAAACAGGATTCAAGTATCGCCTCTTTTGTTGGTCAGGTAAAAGTATTACAAATCTTTTAATATTAACTTTTTTTGAACTTGAAATAGATGGGTTCATGTATGTCAGGGAACATATAAACGGATTATTCTGTTTTGATTTCAGTGCACTTAGGTGTTACTCTGTATGCAGTAGTTTGTCCTCAGTGGTCTTTCTCCGCAGGAGTGATTCCATTAAAAAGACTGGCTGGAGAACATGACATCAGGTAACACTTCACTTGCCCTGAAAGTGCACTTAAATGCAATAGCTTTTGGAAATCGCTGTTAGTGAGACCTGTTTGGTATTCACAGCTTTTATACAGATAAAATATCAAAATGACAAACTGGTCTGAAAGCAACACCAAATGACAGCGAGTCTTGCCAAAGATATTCTAAAGGTTCTTTAATGCGTTGTAGATTTTTTTTTTTACTTTGAGCAGAAGTCAAAAACATTGGGTAGGTTGACATTTAGGTGACCTTTTGCTTTCAAGACTTTATTCTGGAGCGTGTACATTTGCAAAGATGATTCATCATGAATTTACTCTTTCAACTAGCCTTCCCCTCGAGCCTGCGATCTCCTACGATGCCTCAAAGCATAAATGTACCGCTACAATTACGCCATTATATGGATAGATATGATTGGGGGTGTTGAGAACGCTCTGCCGTGGAGGCTCCTGAGGTTATTCCTGTTTCTGTCTGTGACAAAGTAACATTTTCTTGATTGTATAACAGAGGAGGTTGAAATTGTTAAAGACACTAGTCAAGGGTCTAAACAAGGTGTATGTCAACTTGAATTCACTGTACAATCCAAACATCTTTCTTTCAGTTTTTACTGCAGTTGTTCCGTTGCTTTCTTCACCTTGCAGTGCCCTCAAAGGTTCAAAGCTTGCTTCATACCTTTTTACATTGAGAAATTGATGCAAAGCCTTGAAAATGTTTGTCCCAATCAGTCTTTCTGTCTTTAACCACATCATAGGCCCTGATTACACTTGGACTAACATACCAAGTCTCGATTGTGTCTCAATTGGTCACTTGTGATTGGATGTCAAAGGGAAGGACGTTTCTTACTGTATGCTTACCGAGGCTAAATGAATAAATGTAAATGTAAATGTAAAATGTTAATTTTCAGCAGCCACTTCTCTAGTCATCTACGGAGGCCAGGCGACATGGTGGTGGGAAAATTCTGGGTGAGTGGAACAAATTTGGGGTAGGAGGAAAAAAAAAAAAGCTTTTGCCTCCCCTTGCAAAGATATTTGTGTTCTCCCGAGAAACTTTGCATTCTCTTGCAAAACTTTTACAATCTCACATGTACCAAAAACACACATGTCATGAGAGAAAACAACAAGCTTTGCAAGAGAAGGCAAAACGTTTGTGAGAGAACAAAGTTTCTCAGGGGAACTCAAAAGTTTTGCATGAGAATGCAAAAAATTTGGAAAAAATGTTCCCACCCACCCCAAATGCTTTCCTCCACCATGTCCCTTAAGGGGCTCCGTAGTCTTCCGTGTCACATGATCCTTCCTTCAGATATCATTCTAATATGCTGATTTGGTGTCCCAGAATAATTTAATTAATTTTTATTAATCAAATCTCAACTCTACAATCTAAAAGAAATAATACACTTATAATGTCTCCGGATAATGAAATTAAATAATAACAATGTTAATTAGAACAGTTCCATTGATGGAACACTTTTGGTGCTTTTTATTTTTGGGGGGTGGGGGATTTATATTTTATTTATTCTTTTTTTTAGAATTCCTTGATGAATAAAGTTCTTCAAAAATTACAATAATAATTATAATAAATAAAACACCCAGTAGTTTGAATAGTAGTGTATATAATCACACGCTTTGTGTGAATAAAGAGAAATAAAATAATAAAAATGGCACACTGATCTACTGAATCTAGTTTAATGATTTGTTTATTGCAAATAATTTGTCCATTCTGCTCTCTTGGGCACATTATAAATATAGCATACAAATGCAATGCATTTTAATAAGTGTTAATTAACTGATCACAACATATTTTGAACTTTTTTGCTTCTGTATTTGGTGTTGTTTACTTGTGATCTGCTAACCTGAGAATCGTGTTAATATAGTGTTACGGGTTCTTAAGTGCTTATATTTTGTGCAGTTGTTCAATTTTCACATTTGTAACAGCATTTCCATTTAGCTGTGGCTGGGCTCAAAATACAGCAGCTGCTCCACATTATTCGAAGAGAATCTGGAAAGAAAGGTTATCCTAAAAATGTTCAGATAACTCCATATGAAAGCAAAGAAACGGAGGAATATTGATGGGAATGATCTGCAAAAGCGACGTTCCTCTTTCATGCGGGCAAGGGTAATGCTGACATGTGGCACCGTTTATTCAGCCATGCTTGCAATTTAGATGTCATCAGGAAAGATTGTCTTGCATTATAGCATAGGGAAAAAAATGCTGGTGACTTAAGAAATGGAGTCAGCAAAAGGACAGACCGCATCCATCAATTTGCTATTTAAAGGGAGGGAGGAGTTGGACTGCACTTTCACACTGTGAAACTCTTCCCAATGTGACTTGTGTGGCGGGGCAGAGGCGGTGGTTAATTAATCAGCCTGTGAGCGAAGCGCTAGTGTAAACACTCCTGATAACAGAAGTGTGAGCGATGAGGTCGGGGGGAGATAAACAGAGTGCGATGGGGCCCTTTGGCAAGAGCACTTCATTAAGCTGTTTTAGGCCACTCTTGCTCTGCCTGCTCCTAATGCCTGAGTTATCAGTAAATTTGCCATGGCTATGATCTTACTCAATATTCACATGAGAAGTAATTAAGCAGGCGAGACCAAAATAAGCAGTGACATTTGCATATTTATGCACAGAGTTCATTCGGGGGTGGAGTCAGCTGCTGATGTTGTTTTTTATGCACTCATTGCATCTTTGAGAGAGCTGTTTTGATAGAGATAGGGCTGTTTTTGGAGAACATGATCAACTTAGTCTAGCTTTTCAGCTTTGTGGAATATTGTTTGGGAGAAATTAAATGAGAAATACTATATACAGCTATAAAATGAATGTGAACTGCACACACTAGCTCAGATAATTCAGCCAAGAATTTTAACTAAAAATGTTAAAAACTAAACTGACTTTTGATTTCAAACTTTATAAAATCCAAGTGAAGCCAATAATGAGATATATTCTGGCACTCTAGAGAAGACACAGTGTCCAAAATCCAGGCGGATAAATAAACTAGTTAATGGCCAACTGGCATCTTCAAAGAAAAGCACAATAATACATTGTTTAAATCTACTATCAATTGTCTACTAAAAAAAAAATGGTTGCACATCTTCAACTTACCATCAGAAGTTTATTTATTTATTTATTTTCCCCTTGCAGAACATTTTCCAAGCAGGAGACCAAAAGTTGTTTACTGACCCTCATCTTTTTTCCAAACCTATAAGAATTACAGTCTTCTGTGGAACAAAACAGAAATTTTCCCCCTTGCACTCAAAGTCAGAGGGGTTAAACTTATTTGGAGCCAGAATGTTCCACAGAAAAACATACATCTTGGAACAAGATGAGGGTCAGAAAATGATGGCGAAAGTGTTTTGGGTGGACTATCTTAAGCAAAAGCCACTCCATTTAATACCATTGCTGACAAGCAGAAACAGTGGAGATATTAATGAAATTTCCTGCGTCATTTTATTTAGCAATCCACCTACAGTTTCTCAGTAAGTTTCAAAGTAAAGGGAAGTGAAACTGCCCTACATAGTGATATAAATACCATGGCCCGTGGTGGACCTATTATCCCAGTATTCCTAAAAGCTTGGCAGGCCATTATTATACCACTCTCATCTGTCCCCCACATTAATAGCAGGCTGGTTTTAAGGGACCGAAGACCTCAGAGGCTAACAACCAAGTCCAGTTATCAGTGATAGTCTTAACACAGCATCTCTGTTCTTATGACTGTGAGTTTGAGCAACCCAAAAGCAGGGCTGAGGGACAAGGCCAAGTCATGCGGTTCTCCAGTGAGCAGACCCTACTGCTACTGGTGGTCTGTCTGGCCTGTGTTCTGCACTGCCTGCTCCTTCCTGACAGATGGCAGGACTAGCCAAGCGTGATGCTGCACTGGTGGCAAGCTGTGTATTTATAGAGTCCAGGGGATGGAATTTCTTTTGAAGTGCTCATGGATATTGATGGTGGTGAGAGCTACACAGAATGTGAAGATACACTCTAAAGATTGAAAGATGAAAGATTGTGCCAATTGACCTCATTTTATTATGTGAATGTGTCAGTGCTCTGTACACTCTGATGAATTTCAAAATGGGACGCAGCAGTGGTCTAGGCGATTTTTCTTAAAGTGAGAATACTGAATCTTAGTGATATATCTATCTGCTGGACGAGCTCAGTATACATCTGTCAGATTAGTAAAGGCCTTGTTATTCATGCACTATTTCAGAAGTTCATTTAGAATGAAGACATGGTGATTTTAAATATGCACACTTGCATTTTTCATATTTTACGTATAATTGATTGTGAAGAAAATACCTTTTTTGGGTCCATCTGCTGCTCATCACCAAACCCACTCAGTCATTAGCACACTGCTTAAATATCCTAGTCTCACAACAGTTCACTGCAAAGTATTGACCTGCATAGACAATTTCTAGGTCTTTCGTGTTTGTGTCTGTTGTTTTTAGCCTTGTTTCTGTGTTCTGATTCTGGGATTGTTCGCTGCCAGCCCCGACTCTGCCTCCATTGTACCTGTCTGCTTGTGATTTTGACCCAGCCTGCTGACTATTGAAAAAAAAGCTCTTGCACATGGATCCGAACGCTCATGCCACAGTCACTACAGATAGTTTACTCCAAATGGAAATTTGAGATCTTTAAGACATTTTAAGTTAAATATAAATGCATGAAGTACAATTGTAATGTAGGCATATATAGCTGAGTAAATTACTGATAATTTTAATTGCTTTGTGAGAATTTCACAACAAATTATCTCATAAAAATGATACTTAACACATGGTGTAATGTGGTAATTCCATCAATAATTACTTAATTCGTTCATTCATTCATTCATATTTATGAATTGACTATTCTTATTTACTCACTCATTTTATTCCAATCCTGTACGACCCTATGGAACCAAAAAATGATAAAGTGTAATAATATTAATAAT
>JAUMHQ010000046.1:1147569-1159231 GCA_032361165.1 Enteromius paludinosus | reverse complement strand
TATTCATTATGTTTCATGTTTTATACCTGATTTTTATATTCTACTGCAAATATGTATTGGTGTTGTATTGTTGTTTAAAAAGGATTATATTCATAAAAAAAAAAACACCCACACACAAACACACTGTTCCTAAAGCCACGATAAGAGGTGTGTGTTGAAAATGGCCAATCACAAGAGTGATCTGTCATTTAATCCCCGCCTCCAAAGTCTTAAAAGTGTATTTGACAAGTGAGCAGGGTTTGAGCAACTGAGAGAGTGAAGAGGGGTGTGCGAGTCCTGCATAGTGCCATTCTCGCAAGAGCGCATTTATGCACGTACATAGTGATGTGTGCTCTCATGGTGCAGAAATGCTCCCTGGCAAGAATAATTTAGTACGTGCATGTCTTGTTTTTTTTGAGCGCTAGATTTGAAACTAGGCTATTTAAACACCATAGTCACAGGTATGCAATGATAGATAATAGAAAACTTAGGGGCGCAGATGATTTTTTTTCCCCAATTAGTGCTTGTGCCGCCCCTCACGTGTCTTGAAAAAATGCCGCCCCGGGCGACTGCCCCGTTCGCTGATGCCTAAAACCGCCACTGACATTATATCAGTTAGTGAAATTACTGTACTAAATTGTAAATTTTAAGTTAAAATCAGTAAAAATATTAAGATATTTTTTATGGTCGAATTCCACCAACCACAATTTTTAACCATAAGTTTTATGGAATGTTTTGTACTGTGTACACTTTTGTATAAGTATATTTAGTTTATTAGCATTTAATTAAATACAATGAGTGTTCATCAACAGGGAGCGCTGGAAAAAGTAGATGATCCTTTATGTTATTGTCATGAGTGTTGAGAAGCGACAAGGCATGTGAATTCAAGTACAGAGTGTTTATTGATCGATGGGGCATATACAAACAGGCTGGGTCATCACCAGTAACCAACAATGGCAGAGGCAAAACAAGAGAATCGTCAGAGTCCGTGCGTGGGCAAATGTGAGCAAGGGCCAGCAACAATAAATCCAACAGAGTAACAAGAACCAAGAACACGGGTGAAAACGCAAGACAGATCGACAGTGCAATGGACCGTGGCAACACACAAACACTTCCGGGTTTTATACATGTGAAACTAGGTCAGTGGGTGGAGCCAACAATGAAACACCATGACAACTGACGAGCTGAGCGGAGACATGAACGAAACTACAAGACAACATACAAGGTGGGCATATACATAAGTCCATGAGTGAAAAACAGACACAAACACACAGTTCGTGGACAGCTGGAGTGCCATCCAGAGCTGTGCTGGCACATCCAGCTGATCGTTACAGTTATAATGACTCCAAAAGTTTATAAGTGTCAATTAAGAAGATGGATTGGAAAAGCATGCAAAGTCTGGTTTCTGACAAATCTGTTCTTCTCAAGAACGATTGGAACATTATCAAGATACTTTCAATAGATGATTTTGTACATAGTCCAATACAATACTAAACATAATCCACAATAAAAAATATCTGCATTTACTTCTTAAAACAACACCAACAAACATTTTTATAGGTCTATAAACATGATTTACACATGCTGGGGGTTCAAGAATCAGCAACACTGTTCAGTAAAAAAAAAAAAAAAACTGTAGAAAAGCTAGTTGTGGCATCTGGGGGAGTGTTGTTGAAATAATGCACTTTTATACTGACCGAAAGTAGTCAATATTTCTGAATTTAATACAATGGCATATTTGTCATGAAACCAGTAGTCTTATTCTAGACAGCAGAATATGTGAAACTGACATAACACCTCAATGTCTTTGGTTTTGTGAAAAGTTATCAATAATGTTTATGTGATCTCAGAAGAATTAAATATTTTGTGGGTGGCATAGTCATTGGAGATAGAAGGGGATCTAACAATTCTGTGCAGCATCCAAATAACTTGCATGTTTTCAAAACATCAAGCACCTTCTGGCCATGTCATGAGATCATTTTGTAAGATTTGTTTGAGCTTTTATGAACAGATCTTGTTGGTTCAACCAACAAAACTCTAGAAGCTATTGACTGGATGGCTTATTTTCTTATCACAAGGTTATTGCCAAGCAAGAACCACTGGATAGTCAGTGGATATTGGAGAGTCCCTTGTGTGTTTTGGATAATTCTGTGTTCCAGTGTTTCCTGAGAGGGGGGAAATCAAATCATAAGTAATTCCTAACTCTGTATCCAAGGAACTTAACTTTGTTCCAGAGAAATTTTAATATGATATACTGCTCCAGAGTTTCAAAGCAACCAGGACAAATTAGTCATCTATCACTGGCTGCTGCAGGATCAGAATGCACTATGAGAAAGAGACATTACCATGGAGACTAAAGCAGAGGAAATTAGAGGCCATGCTCCAAGTCATTCCAGCTAACCTGAGTGTTTTCTCTGAGTTATGCACTAAAGATTTTGGAGCATGAAATGTAATGGTTGCAAAATTAGTTAATTGGGAGAAAAACTTGGTGTTCATTTTCACACTTCTGCTGTTGTCACAAATATTTTGACCTAGCCGTTGTTACTGTGAACATCTAAAACAAATAGAGATATGAATAAATCCCAGTGACAGTGTGTTGGAAAGGTTCACAGCTGCAGAGCTTTGAGTGGGAAGTCAGGGCTTTATGTGTCACTGGCAGAATACCTCAACAGCTGCATTGGCAGTGAAAGCAGTGAGAACTCTTGCTTCCATTTCTCGCTTCTCCTTGTTTTCAGTGGTAAGCTGAAGTTTGCCAACTCACCTTCTGTTTCCTTCACTGGGCAAAGCAGTTTCAACTTATATAGGATGTGTTTTATATCTTGTCAAAATATTGTTTTTTTTCTGTCATTTGCCATGCATTATTTACATTCACACCGATGGTGTTCGAGATTGACATCCATATTTACTGACAGATACAGTATGACACTCAAATTGATCTTTTTTTCTGAAGCCAAGGTTCAAGAGCGTATGTTCTACTGTAATACGCTTACTGTAAATATTTAATAAGGAGAAGACTGTTAGATCTATTAGAACTGACTAGCATACAGGAGCATGGTGTCTTCGGGTGGCTGGAAAGGCATTTTTTGCCAAAGCTGAAAAACCACCTACAACACAGATGGCGTGGTGATATAATGAGAGAAATATTTGCATATAATCACTTTGGCCTTGCCATCTGAGACATTGTATACAATACAATACCTGAACACAGTATATTGGGGACAAATTCAGAAACAAATGTTGCTAAATGACTACACAGTGTCGTATCTACTGTCTCTCTAACAATGCCGCAGCAGTTTACTTTCATGAAGACGTATGCAGGTATCGATGTAGCCACTAGGGGGAAATCTGAGTCTAGGTGGAGTGATCTGGGTGGACAGCATTTCCCCCAGCATGACATCATATGACTTGTCAAGCCCCCTGTAGTGGTTGCAGATTTCTGCTTTCCATTTATATCAGTGTTTCTATAATACTGTATACCTTAGTCTCTAGGGCTGTATCAGAACCCAAATTTAGATTTCAGTACAAAACCAACCCCCTGGTTCTTTATTCATATCTCAGTACAAACAGGGTGTATGAATGAAAAATTGGCATAATATTTACTAAAGCGACAATTCAAATACAGTATGTGCCTGTATATACAGTACATTGTCATCAAAATAGCAACCATGTGCAAATTATTACTATGAGGCACATTTAGGCACACTGTCCATTTGAGTCTTCAATATTCTAGAACATAAACATAATTTATGCTAAATGAGCACTAAATTATAACATAATAAGCTTAGTTGACTTAAATCAGTGGTCTCAAACTCAATTCCTGGAGGGCCACAGCTCCAACCAACTCCAAATCACACCTGCTTGTAAGTTTCTAGTGATCCTGAAGACCTTGATTAGCTGAATCAGGTGTGGTTTATTAAGGTTGGAGCTAAACTGTGCAGAGCTGTGGACCTCCAGGAATTGAGTTTGAGACCAATGACTTAAATAGATTCATATCTCAATATGCAACACATGCAAATAAAAAAACAATCAGCATGTGGCAACTTTTCAGCAAAATATTATGTTGTTTTTGTGACTTTCAAAGTGTAATGTCCAGTAGTATCTTAAACATAACATGAATCTGGAAATGCATGGCTGTAAACAAAATATATTTTGATGGTTCTTAATACAAATCTGGCAAAGCTTAAATATGTTGGTTGTTGGCAAAAAGGCTGTTTGACAAGATTTGATGTTGCTTGCACATTTCACAGCACTTTAAAATGCTCAGTTTTGACCAAAACAGATTTAAATGAATCTGACAACATTTTATAACATGAATTATTCTATGTATTGTCACAGTTCAGAAATGAAAGTCTGGTAATGCTAAATGATGCTAAAACGTTATATCAAGTGAAACTACACACCTACACTAAAACCTACTCTAAACCTAACCGGTAACAAAGCAAACATGACATAAAAACACAGCAACCATGCCATTTTAGCTTGCTTCTAAAAGTGTGGAAGCAAAAGACCTGTCTGTCAGCCCTTGGATGACTCTGGGGTACTCCTTTTTGTAGACACTTTTTTTAATTGAGAGATTCACTGTGCAATCTCTGTTTGATCTGGTTTTAGCAGAACGAGTACCCTATTGCACTTTACAGCTACACTGTTCGTACCTCACCGGGAAATCAATGAAATTGAAATCTCTGCCATGACCAAAAGCGCACATGCTGTCTCTCTTTTGTTTTATTTCCTCCTCCCTTCTCCTTTGGCATTCAAGGAAGATATATCTAGCGGATTTACTCCTCGGAAATTGGTTTCTCAGGCCACATACTGTACCACTGAGGAAAAAATAGCCATGAACTTCTTCTCAAAACCAGATACAAGAATACATTTGGGTAGGCTGATTCTTTCGAATACAAGTCACTCAGGCGTCTGAACCGGAGTCATTGTACTGAATCAGGGGTGGACAGTTCTCATCCAGGTATAAGTTGCATTTCACAGGCTGCTCTCCTCCGTGACTGTCACAGTGTATCGCTGCTCCTCCTTCCCAGCATCCCTCTGCTCTAATAAGTCAATGGTTGGGAGGAATCCTGTCATGGAGTTATCAAATCAGACTGCACAGAGAGAGGGAAAGAAAGGCAGAATCAAAATAAACACAATTTTCTGCTCTTCGGGGATTGGATTAAATGATTCTCTCTTTCGTTCAAAAGAGGTTCTTTTTGAAATCCCATCCTTGTGCTGGGTGTCAGTGTCACGGTATGAGGTGTGGAATGAATAGGCTGTCAGTGTGTACGTGGAGAGTGAAAGACCGGAGGAGGGGAGACCTGCCAATGCTGGGAGGAAGAACAAAGCCCAGCTGTCCTTGGAGAACAGCAGCAGGTGAGAATGATGATGCAGGCTTTGGGCTGTTTGTGATGCCATGTGACTGTGAATATAGGAGGATGTGTGATGGAGGAGTGACCATGACAGAGAGAGAAAAAGACTGATGTTCAGTACTCTCATTAACACACTTTTCCAGAGGTTTCATTGCCCATTTAAAGATTCCAGTTACACTTTACAACAAGGTACTGTGAATAATCGCAAATACATTACCTAGAATTAACTACAGTTACAGTAAGTGTGTTTACAAAATGAAGTCCGGTTTGAATTCTCAATATAAACACCATATTTGTAATAAAAATGGCCAAACTGACTGAAATGTCCGTCAGTTTTGAGAGGGGTGGTATGAACACTAACACTTTAGAAAATAGAACACTACTTTTGTTATGATCAGCTGGATATGCCAGTCCAGATTGGATGGCACTCCAGCCCCCCATGTACTGTGTCTGTGTTTTTCCATTCTATGTATGATCTGTCACCTGTGTACTCTTGTCTCCACCCACCTCATGTGTTGTCTTAGTAACAAATGTGTTCTCCGCCCTCCTCAATGTGTCTCCATGGCAACTGATATGTTCTCCTCTCCTCTGTCTCGTTAGTCCCGTGTATAAATACTCCGGTTCTCCAGCTATTCCCAGCTGATCATTGCATGTGGCTAGTCCCATCTCTGTAAGTGTTTTCCCGTCTATTCCTGTTTGTTTTCGTTGTTATTTTGATTCCGTTCTCTCGACCATCTCCTGTCTGTACTGTGTTTGTGGCTCTGTAAATAAATACCCTAGCAAATAGATTCGACTGCCTCCGCCTTCATTCCTGACATCTTTACTATTTGCTACTATTTGCTTTTTTCCTTAGTGAATTCCTAATTTGCTGCTTATTAGTAGTTAGTGAGGTAGTTGTAAATTTCAGGTATTGGGTAGGATTAGGGATGTAGAATAAGGTCAGGTAGAATATGGAATTAATATGTGCTTAATTACTACTAATAAACTACTAATACATGCTAATAAAAATATTCTAGTATGTAAATAAACAACTAAGAGACCATAAAATAAAGTAACTGGAAACTTTTGACTTTAGAAATAGCCTAACGACATATGACGTACGGACCAAGTCATATCAATCTAAAATTCTCTTTCCAATCATTTTCTGTGAAGTGGTGCAGGAAAGTATTGTCCCACTGGTGCTTGTGTGGTAACACTTTAGATTAGAGAACACATTCACTATTAACTACACGCTTTCCCTCAATAAACTACACATTTATTTCTTATTGATATTAAGTAAAGTAGTTATGTTTAGTTATTTGCTAGACTTAAGGATAACACTTTGCCCTTCATGAAAGACCCGCCCTCCTTAGTTACTGTTGCTATGCTCAGCTAGCCATGGTGCTAACATCACATTCTCATGCAGTGAAAAATACATTGCCGAATATAGTGTGATAAACAATCTGACATTTTGAGTATGTGTTCATTTATTTATTCATACCATTTTAGAGCACGAGAGTCCCAGTCCTAGCTTACAAATTTATTTTGAGAATTAAAAGGCATGTACTGTGTGTAAAATAACATACGGATTCTGTATGTACAACAACATATTGGATATATGAAGCACTACATTTGGAGTAAAGCATGCCCTGCATCCACAAGCATGCAGAAAGCACAACAAATTTTCATAAAGCATCATTCATAAAGACTGACTCCCCCAATCTTATTCTCATTTATTAAATATTGTGACAAATGATTATGGTTTCAGCTACTTTACTAAGAGTGTAAACGACTCTCTGTTGTTCTTTGCATTGTAAAATTGAGGCTCATTCTGACCAAACAGGACTGGAAACTGTGTTGACTTCCCAAGTGGAACATAAGAGAAAGAAAAAAGTGCTTTTGTTTTTGATCTTCATTCTCAGTACTGTCAGCATCTAAAGAGAGAACACACTCAGGTGGTATTTTGCTTTCAGGGTACCAGAATAAACTCTGAGATGCTGTTATGTTTAATTTTAGGCTGTGCCTCAAACAGAGACACTAAATGACATGTTTCTTTTTACTATGACTTTAGAAACATAAGAAATGTGTAACAGTATGTATTAGAGAATTCTAATGAATTAGATAAAAAAGAATTAATGCTTAAAAAAACATGCATGACACCTCCAAACAACATGATATGCACATTAGACACCTGCATATTATATTTCCTGTCTGCGGTGCAGTTGTCATGCTACCTTGACTCAAGGCTTTGGCAGAATATGCTAAATTTTTGTCTCTGCAGATTTTGTGCAAAGCGATTTAGATATGGTAAAAATATGTCAACCAGAGTGAAGTGTCCAGCAGGCTTATAGTGAAAGCATAATCAAATTAGCCACAATATTTAATAAAGGAGATTGAGGTTGAGGGAGGTAGATTTTTATTAAAGATAGCTGCTGCAATTCTGCAGAAATCTGCTGAGCTCTCTACACGCCTGTGGACGAAGATTCATTGTAGGTCTAAGTCAATCAAACTGCATTTTTTTTCTCAAACTACAAATATCCTAATCACTGTTGTACATTTCATGAATCAGCATTTTTAATATATTTAATATATTAGATTAACTGATCTTTTTAAGGGGTTCTATGGGTTTTTCTTGTTGAGTTTAAACTGAATGTCACATTTTGCATCTGTTGCATCCACATTCCTGTTTCTCTTTCCATATTTCATGCGTAGTTCATATGGCGGCAAGCAAATGACAAAATAACTTACCGTTAACCATTTAACAGATTTTTCCTCTAGCATTTTTTTTTTTTTACCATTAAATTCACTTACATTTTTTTACAGTGTACAGTTTTCAGTGTCACATTTCAGTACATTGCCTTTTCAACGCTGATTATAATAAATAAATTTTATATGAAGCACATTTTTGTAATATATTATAAGGGTATTCTTAAGGTATTATTGTCACGCCCAGCTGGAGCTTCCAGCTAGAAACTGATTATGGCACTCCAGCTCTAGGACTCCTTTTTGTGTTTTTCTCAGTTTGTTACTGTAGGACTTTTATGTTGAAACTGTTGTCACTGCCCTCCTCGTTTCCTCACGGATATTCTCTAGCATAAAAGCCGCTCAGTGTTTGTTATTGTAACGGATCATTGTTTCTATGTTTTTGCCGTCAACCCTAGTCATTTTCATTTGTGTTCCTGTTCTCAGTTTGTGTTATCATTTGGATTTACTCTTTGCTGAATTCTGCCTGTTTCTGGATATCCTCTCTTTCTCTGATTCATGGTATTTTGACAATTGCTTTGTTTACGTTTCTGCCTCTGTCTTTGCCTCCATTGACTCTGTTTGCTGGTGCTCGATTTCTGCATGTCCTGACCCTGAGCCTGAATAAACCTTTTGCATTTGAACTCGAACGCTTCACGTCCTCATTCGTTACAGTTACAATGAATGCAAAGCGCATTATACAAACCTTATAATGTGTTATAACATCTCATGAATACACATGGGGGCACCTGATTTCTAGTGACTATTGTCGGCTTGACTACTAAGACTGTCTCTGCATTTGATAAATAAATATATTTATAAAAAATAATTATCGTCATTATACATTACCATCACTTTGTTCTCCTATTTGATAATGTTCAGTGCTTTGCTACAATCTGTATTGTTAAAAGCGCTATATAAGTAAAAGTGACTTCACAATTATAATACATTATAATAATTACGAATTTGTTATCATAACTTTTAAAGGAGTCATACTGTTACAGATACACCTGAGCCCTCGCCAGGCTCCACCCTCACTCCCTCACTCAGATCACAATCATCGGAATTCTAATCACCAGCACCTGCCACAGCACCAATCTACAATCAACCACACCACTCTTAAGCACACTCACCCAGTCATTCCTTGTCCAAGCTCGTACATGCCTGAAGTGGACAAACTTATACTTATACAAAATTATACTTCCTGCTCTCTTACCTGCTCTCTCCGTATGTGCTCCTTGACTTCCTGTGTTCTCCAGATCCTCCTGTGTTCCCTCCAGTTGATGTGGTGTGGTTGTGATCGTCTCGTCTTGTCTTGTCTCCTCTATGTTCTCCTCCGTTGACATTCTGCAAAAGAAAGAGACTGACTTACCTGACCTGACTTAGTTTACGTTTTTCAACTATTGTCTGCAATTAAGTTCCCTACCTTGTTTCGGGATTCAGCTCTGCATTTCTGTCCAATAAACACTGTAAATACTTACCACATCTCCAGCTGTCTGTCCGCTTCGTTACAGAAGCTTGGACCAACACCACATACAGGATGAGCGCTGAAGAAACATTCCAGGAACTGATGGATGCCGTAAAACGAGTTTTACCGCTTCCCGCCTCACAATCCACACCACCACTGATCTCTACTCCACTGACAACACCTGCACCCAACCCAGAACCAACACCAGCTTCTCCGTCCTCAACTGTGCTCTGTCCCATGGTGTGCACGACGCCCTTCTCTGGTGCGGCGGGGGATTGCAAAGGATTTCTACTGCAATGTTCCATAACCTTCGCTACTTACCCGAGCGTGTTTATGTCTGACAGTACTAAAATTGGTTACGTTATTTCCTAACTCTCAAGATTCTGCTCTTAGTTGGGCTGAGTCCATCTGGAGTCAAGCAGGGCCAGCCATAAGTTCATACTCAGCATTCACTCAGCACTTCCTAAAGGTGTTCGGACGAACCGATCATGAATCACATGCAGATGAAGAACTGTATCGTTTTCAACAAAATAGCCTTTCTGTGCCTGAGTATTCTGTACAATTTCGAACCCTTGCAGCTACAAGTGGTTGGAACGAGAAGGCTTTAATCACCACCTTTCGCCAGGGTTTGGAGCCCAATTTACGGATGATCCTGGCGCCCTATGATGATTCAATTGGACTTGAACGATTCATTCAACTGTCTCTTTCTTTGTTCCACTCGGGTAAAGTCCTACACTCAGAATGTATCCGATTCAATGTTGAATTTCCCCCACCCGCCAGAGCCTCTTAGCCCTCCAAAACCATCTTCTGAGCCAATGCAGCTGGATAAGCTTTGTTTAACCCCCAAGGAGAGACAGAGGAGAATGTCTCAGGGGTTGTGCTTAGACTGTGTACAAAATTGACACTTCATCAGGGAATGCTCTCAATGTTCTCCAAGACCTGTGGTGAGTGCAGTTATGCCTATGCTTGAAAAAATGCACTCGTTGACTTGCCCTGTGACTATTACTGCCAAATATGTTTCCATTACTGTTTCAGCACTGATCGATTCCTGTTCAGCCAGCAACTTTATCTCAGGTCAATTGGCAAGATGTCTAGGCATAAAAACTCACCCTAGTAACACTCGCTATGAAGTTCTATTACTGGAAAGCCCCTATCCAATAAGGAGGTGAGACAACGTGCAGGACCTATCCAGCTGCGCATTGGATTATGTCACAAAGAGGAGATTTGGCTATTGGTTCTGGAGGGCTCCACCATGGAGGTGGTTTTGGGACAGTCCGTGGCTTGTGTAGCATGAACATGTTCTCTCCTGGGGTACGGGAGAAGTCCTTCAATGGTGTACTTCATGCTGGCCATGTTCAGTGTTTTCCCAATCTTCCTCTTCAATCTAACCCAACAGTTCAATAGTAGTAAAACTAGGTGTTTCAATCCCTTTAGTAGGAAGTTCTTGATAACAGCAGTCGGTGTGGAGTGGTTATAAAAGAAGGTAAGGTATGTCATTGGGGTCATCAGGTGGGCACCCTACTTCATCAACGTTTCGTTGATTAACCCTCTGGGGTCTGAGGTGATTTTGGGGTCCCTGAGATGTTTGGACATGCTCTGATGTCTGATGACACATAATTGTTTTTGTATACAGCAGAAACTGTGCTACAATAATATGTGACCAGGATGCGTGGTTACTAAGTTTTGGGAAAATAAAACTTTCTAAAATAAGGCCATCCAAGCCATAGTGAATCATCCTGAATAAGAATTTACAGTAACCAGCCGTTCAGGTTAAAATATTTACTTCAGAATTATGTGAAAATCATTTCAATTACTTATTCACCGAAAACAATATAGTGTTTTAAATTTTAAAAGACGTGTTTTAAGGCTGAAAGCTTGTATGTGGGGGCATGAGAATTTCCATTAATATTCATGTGATTGTCAGCTGAATAGACAAAGACCACTCCCCTAATGGCCCATTAGTGACAGTGACAGGTAAATCAGGTTAGAAAGAATGGGAGGAGATTGAAAAAGCTGTTTTTTAAAATGATTTGGGTTTTTTTATTTACAACACAGTATAATTAAAATATACACAATAAAGGTCAAAGACACATTATTGAGCACAGAGCTACAGAGATGTGAACAGACTTTGAGTCAATCC
>JAUMHQ010000046.1:1136536-1147469 GCA_032361165.1 Enteromius paludinosus | reverse complement strand
TTATCATGCAGCAGGTTTCTAATCATTAAAAACAAAACAAACACACAAACACATCTGTGAGCATGTTGATATCAGTATATATATCATTTTGTTTTATAGTCTATTATATCAAACAAAGGAACAACATCACGTCCAAAGGAATGTTATCAAAACATTTCACTCGATTTCAAAACATTTTATTCAGGAATTACAGTTCAAGAAAAACAAACAATAACAACGTCAAGCAACATTCATCATGCACTTGTGATGTTGTTTTTTACATCGTATTCTTTATCTTACAGTACACAGTAGGCCAGGGTAGGCAACGAGGAAACTCTGCAGGACATTGGCACTCCAGGACCGACGTTGCCTACCCCTACAGTAGGCTAACGGCATACAGCCTGTCATATTCAACATGCTTTGCTCACATTCAGACATTTTAGTCAGATATAGTTCGGGGAAAATCAAAAAGCACACAATACCATGCAAACTCATACAAACCAAAAGCACACAATACCACACAAACTTATTTAAAACAAACAGTACTTACTCATGAGAGTGACTGGAACAGATTGCACGCCGCATCTTGAGGTTAATCCATCTGTTATCTTCTTTGCTGAAGTGAGTGCTGTTTGTTTTGTTTCCTGTCTTCCGCATTGAGCACATGAGCTGTTGTGGGCGTGTTCAAGTCGCACGTGTCTCACGTGGAGATTCGAATGACAAAGCGCAAGTAGCTCGTGGGCGTGGTCACATTAAAATTAATGAGATCAGACTGAGAAACTCAGTATAGTGTTGGTTACTTACTCATCTGTGGTACTGTCCCAGCAGCAGGGGGACCCTCCTCAGTTAAAGCCATGCGCCTACTTTTCCAGGAAGCTGACCCCGGCGGAAATTATGACATTGGAAACCGCGAACTCCTCGCCATCAAGTTGGCTCTTGAAGAGTGGAGACATTGGCTGGAGGGGTCCCTTCATCGTTTCCAAGTATTAACGGACCATAAGAACCTTCAGTATCTCTGGGAGGCACGTCGACTCAACCCCAGACATGCAAGATGGTCTCTATTTTTCACTAGAAGTTAACAATTTTCTATAGTCCAGGACCCGAAGAATGTAAGAGCAAATGTGCTCTCCTGCATGTACGCTCCTCTCCAGGAACCCGAACCAGTAGAGATCATATTATACGAGAAAATGTTTCAGAGAAAATCCCATTCGGAGGGCTCTATCTACAAGGTGAAGGAGATTCTTGATTCACAGCGCTGTGGTGGCAAATTGGAGTATTTCATCGACTGGGAAGGATACGGTCCTGAGGAGAGGTCCTGGTCCCTCGTGAGGATGTGTGAAATGATGCTTTGATGGAAGAGTTTCATGCAAACAATCCTCTGCGTCCGGCACCTCAAGGCCAAAGTCGACCACCACAGCGTCAGAGGGGGCCCTGGAGGAGGGGGAACTGTTACAGATACACCTGAGTCCTTGCCAGGCTCCACCCTCACTCCCTCACTCAGATCACAATCACAGGAATTCTAATCACCAGCACCTGCCACAGCACCAATCTACAATCAACCACACCACTCTTAAGCACACTCGCCCAGTCATTCCTTGTCCAAGCTCATACATGCCTAAAGGGGACAAACTTTCTGTATTGTACACTGTACTTACCTGCTCTCTCTGTAAAGTGCTTCTTGACTCCCTGTGTTCTCCAGATACTCCTGTGTTCCCTGAAGTCTCCAGTTGATGTGGTGTGGTTGTGATCGTCTCGTCTCGTCTCCTCTATGTTCTCCTCCGCTGACATTCTGCAAAAAAAAAAAGAAACTGAGTTACCTTTGAGTTTACGTTTTTCAGGTATTGTCTGCCATTAAGTTCCTTACCTTGTTTCTGGATTCAGCTCTGCATTTCTGTTCAATAAACACTGTAAACAGGCACGTGCACATATAGACATCAAAGGGGGCTTGAGCACCTGCCCTTTTTATTGCTGGAGAGAAAGTGCCCTTTTTTCTGGGGTGCTTTTTTTTTAAAAAAGTAATATATATTCCTGTTTGCGCACAGCTTCCCTGTCAAACAAATATATTTATTGAAGAATAGTATATCTAAATATCAGGTCAGGAGTCCTGAAGTGCTCATCCCCCCCCACCCCCGCGCAGCGGCGCAGATCAGGCATGTGCAGAGGCGGAGGCGGAGGGTGCTTTAGTAACCGCCCCTTTCCTCCTAGGTGCCTCAAGTGCCCTTTTCTTGGGGTTTTCTTTATTAATCTCAATTTTGCTAAATAAAAGGATCTGGCTCGCATCAGTCACATGACTGCCATTAACCTATGCTTGCTTGAGGGCAGAGCTCACTCGTTATGAGCCGGTACAGACTTATGCACCCGGTGAATCATGGGTATTTCTTTAGAGTTTACTCATTTTTGTGTCATTTTGGCTCATTGGGTTTGGTTCATTTGCAGTCATTTTATATAAAAGTTTAACGGTTACCGTCATTGAGAGAGATGTGTAGGGGAGTCACTTGTTGATATTGCCCTGCAGATTAGTTATAGGGCTGATAGGCTCAGCACCCTTAAATAAGATGCATTTATACCTTATTAAGGTTCAAATACGCTACAGATGCATTTTACAGAGAACCTCTCTTTTGATTCTATCATTCAACCTGTTGTTTGCCCTTTAATGTAGCTTTGGGCACCCGCCCCCTTAAATGTCTCTACACTGCCCTGTCTACAAATACTTACCACATCTCCAGTTGTCTGTCTGCTTCATTACACATACAAAGCCAATTTTCCACAAGCTCATATGATTTTTTAGGGTCTTAATGGAAAGTTTGTAATATAGTTTGTTTTAAAATTTATCAAAGATAGTGTAAAAAACGCTAATTTTACCCTGTCAAAAACAGCTCTTTACAAATCACTCTGTTCTGTGTACAGGGAAACCTTAAAATTTTCACGAGCTCCACTGACCCCGCCCCTTTTTTCCGAGGCACTCTCAGAGGATCTTTTTTTAGCCTTATTCATAGTGAAACTTGCTAGTTAGCACATTATTAGAAAAGGTGATTAGCAAAGATTTATTAAAAGACGTTATACTCACTGCTTCTGTAGGTGAGGCTGGATCAATGAGGCTGAATGATTTGTGTGAACATAAATGCATTTCGGTTGATCAAGGGTGTGTTTCCCTTCAGAACCAAATGTAACGTCAATCCTCTGCGTCTTCTGTCACTCAGATGTCGGGAGTAAATCACTACTGCTATGTTCATTAAAACATTCAACAACAAAATACCTCAATCTCTTAGGAGTCTTGCTTGTCTCTGCATCTCAGTCTGATGACGGCTCACTCAGGGTGGGTCTGAGGTAAGACACCAGTTCAGTCTGTGTGACACACTGCTGTCAATCATTGTGGGAGCTGCCTCTGTCGGTATGACGGCACACCAACATGCATTTGAGAATGGCTTGATTTCAGAAGGGGCAACTTATTTTTATTACGTTAAAACAAAACTAATGGTGGATCTTTATCATTGTAGGGTGCTTGTGTACACACACTCCCAACATACATTTCAGTCCAAACTGCTTGTAAAAGTGCATGTAGCATGATGACCCCTTTAAGAGCATGAATGGATATCACACAGAATGAACACCATGTATACTTAATTTTTTAATGGACTAGATCATATGTTGAGCTTCTTTATTTAAGATCTGCACAATACCTCTCAACATCTTGTGAGTGTTATTTGAGTGTTTTCTGTGGGGCTAAGATTGAGCCTAATGTGAGCTAGCTAATACTTTAACTGAAAAAAATGCAATGAGTATTAGTAGACTTACAGTATGTAGGGTAGGTAGAATCAGAGGTGAACCAAGGTGAAGTGGGGGCCCCAGGCAAAATTAATAGATGAGGCCCCTCTAAAATATTATTTTGTTAATATATCTTTGTTGAGTAAATATACATTTATACAACATACAAAAGTAGTCAAAACACATTATATAACATAAATAGTTTATTCTTTCAAAGTGCATATTCTTAGACAAAATATTAATCTAAAATCTTAAAAATACAGAACAAATACAGAAATATCTTCTGTCTGAGGCAGTGGTGATAGCCATGCTCCTATTTATTGAAATACATGGTAATCATCTTAATTTATTTTTTAGTTGATCTACTGGCTATGTTAACTAATTTTCTAGAATTGTAAAGTAAATGTATTGATATAGTAACACTATATCTAACATGCTGAGCTTACCATTTTCACTGTCAGAAAGATGGACTGGAGTATCTCCCTGGGGTGGTGGTGCTGACAGGAACTTAAGCAATGCCCCTGAATGCAGAAATTTATGATTAACATTTTAATTTAATTGTTTTAATTTAATTGACTGTTTATTAACTATTAGTTCATTGTTAGTTAACAAATAATTATGTTAACTATTTTAATGGAGAAGATCTAAATAAAAATGTCAACTAAGTAAATGTAATAATATTTATTTAAATTGTTTTGTGAGCTCCCCATTGGAAGCAAAACACAGTAACGTAACCAAAACTTTCCAAGCAGTAAAGTTCACCTCATTAACATTATCACCTACTGCAGCCTATTAATACCTGCATAAAATACATGCTGCTGCTACAGAACGTGTAATCCTAGCTAGTAACCCTATTAGAAATTAGAAAATCTAGAAAATTAAGCTGGAACAACAAAAACACTGCCATGTCATTTAATCATCATTAAGTCATCAAAGATCATTATCTCCATCACTTAACTTACCGCTGTCGTGTTTCCACTTTTCCTCCTCTTCTTGTTTTTTTCCACTCTTGGCTGCCAGATGGATAAGTCCTTTTCATTTTTAAAAAAAGCCTAGTAATAAGTGCTGCTGTGCCGGTTTGGAAACCATGGCTGACGCATCACGAAGAAAAAGCAAGCACATGCAGTGTAATGCGAGAGGGGGCCCTCTTGGGGGGATGCGGATATATTGCTCCATGTTGCATGTATGTTTTTAATAATGACATTTCAGATTGTTCAAATGGTTGGCTGTCGGGGGCCTCCTCAAAATGCGGGGCCCCAGGCAATTGCCTGCCTTGCCTGCCCCATTGCTACGCAAACCCTGGGTAGAATGTTTACACACTTATAAAGTATCCTATACTCTGTCAAGTATGTCTGTCAAGGAACCATCAGAATAAAGTGTTAGCATATATTTAGCAGACACACTACTAATACTCTGATGACTGGTCGTTGACCTGTAGTTGCAGAGTTACTTATTAACAGCTGTCTAAAAGGTAGCATCAAAATAATAAAACTGGTATTATATATATGTATAAATAAAAAAAAGCAAATGTGTCATATTACACATTAATCTGATCTGATATCTGATCTTATGGCTGTTTGAGAAAAAAACGGTAATGTTATCTTTTCTTACTAATAAGTGGTATTTATCCACTTTAATATTTTTGTGGAGGCTGATAGTTTTTGTAAGATTCTTTTGATGAGAAAGACAAAAAAACAGCTTTCATTTACAATACAAATGTCCATTTTAACCACTATCACTTTTAAGAGAGAAATTCTGAATGGTTGTATATTTTGGCAATTTAAAATTTTCTAAGTATCATAAAATTGTATCCTAGTATAGGCAGAATTGAGGCTGTAAGTACAATGATTCATTCCTTCCCTCGACCTTCGCTCGTCATCACTGATAAACACCTGTGCCAGCTCAGAGTCTGGCTCTCCTCCCCGTTTCCATTCATCCATCTGCCAATCCATCCTGCATCTCTCTATCCACTCCTGCTTAATGTATCATCTCTGTTTGCTCTCTCCTGTTAGCGTAAAGTTAATTTTAGAGGCCACTGGCAGTGAATAATGGTGTTCTGTATAGACCTGCATGACTCCTCTGCCGTTTGTTAGCTTGTGTTACATTGTTTTAGCATTTGTATCTGCTGATAACGTTATGAAATAAACAAGATTAAAGTCTAGGCTGCTGGGTGAGGTGCGACCTGTGACGTTACCCACAATGCATCAGCACTTTAGTTCAGGATATTTGGGTATATGCACAGAAATTCACACTGACTTTATGAAAAACACATACAAGTACAATGGATTTATTGAGAACTACGGAAGTTTGTGACACTGCTCGAGTCAGCAAGCGCTGCTGATTTTTATTTATTTATTCTTTCTTTGTTTTCATGCTTTGTTTAGCCTCAGAAAAACACTCTATGGGTGCAGCCGCCGCTGCCAATACAGCTTGCAGCATCTGTCTCTCTAGTGTTGTGCATGAAGCCTACAAGGAAAGGCCATCTTTGCCAAAACACACTGATGTCCCAAAGTCACAAGCAATTATAGGTCATAGCGAATCCGCTATTTTTTTCTAGAACAGCATCAGGGCGTTCATATGCACACACCTTAGTGTTAAACGCTGATATTATTCTACCTGACAGCTCGACACATGCACAAAGAATAAAAAGAGAAGCCCATGAGGTAGGGAAAGGCAAGGGAGAGAGGATGCCTCCTGGCTGTTCTTCTCTTTCGTTACAAATTCCTGTTGTCAAGAGCCTCGTATGCAAAGGGGAAAAACAACCAGAGGGTTCAGGATTTAAAAAGAAAGAGTACATTTTTGCAGCATTGTGACGTAACTTAACATTAGCGTGATGCCGGTGTTTGACGTACAAAGTCTTCGATACAACACATTTCTCATTCATGTCCTGTAGTGCTGACACAGTCATTCGGTGAGTCAGGTTTACCTGCACCTTTCCATCTAATAATAGCCTGATGAATGAACGGCCTAATAAAGTCAACAGAGACATTAAATGATTTAATGTTAATGTCTCAATTTAAATGCAAATCACTACCTTATGGTCTCATACAGTGGTGCTGTAAAGTTCAAACCTGCTGTTCGCATATTATGTGGCGTCCTGTTGTGCACATGCTCTGAAGACATGGTTTATACATTCTATAGTGTTAATGAAATCAAGATTGTAAATGTGTTTAATTTTACATTCGATGTTTGTTAGCTGTATATATTTCTACAGTATATTTTATTTTGCAAGCACAGCTTAATAAAGTGATGCAGACTCGCCCACATTCAGTGATTATGTGCCTGTAATCTCAACAACATGGGTAGTTGGCTAAAGCTAAAGTGTGTAATGTCTAATCTAAATACTAATGTGTAATTCTTTTGTTTAAAAATGTTTGGAGTGATAAGAGGCATTTGGTATCAAGTCAGCATATTCAAATCCTTTCTGTTGGATCATAAGAAGATTATCTTTTGATTAACTAAAAAAAAGCATATAACACAAAAAAATTAAAAAGCATTTAAAAATCTACCTGACTAAACACTATGGTAGAGTACAATATGCAATATGCATGTGTTTCCTCAAACACATTGGTGTTGAAAGTGGCAACTTGTGCTTCCTCTGGGTGTGTGTGGGCCCTGTGGGCTAATATAGGTCAGCATCTGCTGTAATAAGTGTAATCAGCAGGTTTAGACTTTATGCAAATTTCCGTGACTTTATAAATATTTAAAGAGGTGATGTCAAAGACAAAAGGAAGAAGGAAATGCAGGTGAAATTAGCCACAAATGGCATATGCAGCAAATCCTTTATTCCTGATCATAGTGGAATTATGCAGCTTAACCCTTGTGTTAGATAGAGAACAGCTCATAAATGCTTTGCACTAAATAGCAGGGTTTTGACATTTATGACTTACATGAAGTGTTATGAAACCCCAAATTGATCATTTGTCAAACATCCTCCTTGGAAAATGTCATAAGAGTTACAAGAAGGCTAATACAATATTCAGTCAATTACTAAATAACTAGTGCAGTCAAATAATTAAGGAGCAAATCCAAAATAAATATATAATATATCTGCATGTACTATGTATATTTATTATAAACACACACACATTTATATATATATATATATACTGTATATACAGTGAGGTCAATAATTATTTGATCACCCTGTGATTTTGCAAGTTCTCTTACTCAGAAATCATGGAGGGGTCTACAATTTTCAGCATAGCTGCATTTCCTGTTGTCAGATGAGACCAAAGTAGAACTTTTTGGTCTTTACTCCATTCGCAGTGTTTGGAGGAAGAGGAATGATGAGTATCATCCCAATAATACCATACCTACAGTGAAGCATGGGTCTGGAAGCATCATGCTCTGGGAATATTTTATTGCACAGGGGACGTAAAGCACACAGCCTGGAAAACCAAGGAGTGGCTCCTTAAGAAGCATATCGAGGTTCTGGAGTGGCCTAGACAGTCTCCAGACCTAAATCCAATTGAGAATCTTTGGAGGGAGCTGAAACCTGACAGATCTAGAAAAGATCTGTATGAAGGAGTGGGCCAAAATCCCTCCTGCAGTGTGTGCAAACCTGGTGAAGAACTACAGGAACCGTTTGACCTCTGTAATTGTTAACAAAGGCTCCTGTACCAAATATTAAAATTTTTTGACTCAAGTGATCAAATACTTCTTTGACGCAGTAATTCCCAAATAAATTATAAAAAAAAATCATACAATGTGATGACACAGTGGTGTCACGGTTCGATATGTTTCTGATACAGCAACAAAAGAAATAAAAAAATATATTTTTTTAAATTATTATTTAAAATTATAAAAAATTTCTTAGATTTTTTTCACGTTTTTATTTCTTAAAACTAACATAAAGGTTTTTTTTTTTTTTTTTTTTTTTACTTTGAACAACAATGGAGCTACTTATACTTATCTTCTGGGGTTTATTCTTAGCAGCAAATAAAAAAAAAAACTCTTTTATAACCAAAACCAAATGCTCGTTATAAAAAATGAAATGTAATATTGTAGTAGTTATAAACTAATAGAAAGAAAATAACTTTTTTTTTTTTTTTAATGGAACTCCGTTTTAATCATTTTTTATGTTTTTTTTTTTTTAAAGTTCAGAAAGATGAGTGTGTCAACATTTTCTTCAGACAGCACAGATCATGTCTTCAACACATGGGCTGCTGTTGTGCTTCAGCTAAAAAAGGTCACAATCTTTCTCTAATCAGCTCTCTCATACATAAATTATAAACATTAAGACAGGTTCAGTTGTAATTTTGGGATGATGACTTGCTTTGGGATTGATTTATTCTGCAACCAAACCCTTCCTGTTATGGCAGAATAGTTTTATTTTAGTTTAATTGAAAATCATTACAAATAAATAAATATATAACAGAAAAACAAAACAAAAAACTTTTTAATCTTACAATTTATAAGAGAGTCACAGTTTAATTATTATGAGTCTGTGTGCTGATTGGTTGCAACAGAACTGGGTCAGGGATCAGGATGAGCAGTGGGGTTTTGCCCTAGAATAAAAACATCCTTTTATCAGCATTCAAGATGCAAAAAAAACACATGCTTTAGTCTCTCCATAAGGCAAACAGTAATTACTCACTTGTGCATGTAGCCCAGACGGGCTGCTGTAAGAATATGACACCCTTAACAGTTACATATTGACTTCATAATTTAGGTCAATGTGATGCCTATGGCAGGCATAACAAAGCTGCACGCTTCCAACATCTTCTCAACAGCATGTTTTCACATTTATTTGAAGAAAGTCAGCTATGGCTGACATTTACTCTCTTTTGCCAGTGGAAATTATATTATAGCATAAACAGAAGCTTAGTGAGATGTCAGACTGACTGACTTGTTACAATGCAAAGTCATTACATACAGTAAACCATGTGCTTAAAAAAAACTATATTTAAAAAAAATTTACTGAAACAAAATATGGCAGTAAAAAAACAACAACAACAACAACAACAACATAAGAAAATGGTGCAATCTGTAACAATAATAAAAAAAAAGAAGTATGTGCATTAAATGTATACTAGTTGTCATTTTCCAGTTTGTTGTGCACATTCAATAAATCCAATTTTATTTTGTTTTTCTCCATTATTTCTAATTAATTGTGCCGTTTGTTTGTTAATGCATTGGCTTTAGGGAGGTGAGTAATTGAATACAGCACTTTTATAGTTGGATTATTTATCTGCAGTCGGTGCTGAATAACAGATGATGCAGCACAAACCAGCAAATCTTCATGCATTAGCATTAGAGCATTACTTTGCTTTCACTGTTTAGCAACACAAATGTTTGTTGTGGTTACATACTGTACCTGTATTTATTCACCAGTGAAACATCATTACGTTTAAAGTGTCTACCGAAACCAATGATTTAGCAATCGATATTTTAATAAATATGTTTTATTTGCTTATTTTTTGAAAGGCTGACCGTGAAAATGCAAATGTATGGCAAGCAGTAAATGCTGAAAATGTACCAATTAAACATATTTTGCTGTATAATTTCTGTGTCTGTTTGACTCTTTACAATGACTTGCTTATTGTACTCATCAACTGATAAAAGAGTCTGCTAAATGCATAAATCTAAATGTATATTTTTGCATCTGTTTTTTATTTATTAATTAAACTTTCCTGTATAAAGAAAGTCTAAAAGTCTATGTGGTTAAATTGAATTGGAAATTAGGAGAACTGGCCTCAACTAAGCCTGGTTCTCACAAGGTTTTTTTGCCCCATTATCTCATGGATGGGGTTTTAGTTCCTTGCCGCTGTCGCCTCTGGCTTGCTTAGTTAGGGACACCTGATTTCTAGTGATCATCGTTGTCTAAAATAGTTTAATTCTCATCATTATACATTACCATCCCTCTGTTCTCTTACTTAATGTTCAGTGCTTTGCTACAATCTGTATTGTTAAAAGCACTATATAAATAAAAGTGAGTGATTGATTAAAAAAAGGTTTGCATATTAAAAACGAGTAAAGACATAAACAACAGACAAAAGATTACAATACATTTTGTTAACCAAAATCATGGGGCTTTTCATGTCTTTAAAACACACAATCTTAGCACTAAATTCTAGTGATGAGCACTGTTGCAATTTCCGCAATGTTGATGTAATGAAATGCGCGTGTGTGAACCGCGCCTCTCAGCGAGGCAAGGAGCAGAGGAGAACGAGGCTTCAAATAAACT
>JAUMHQ010000046.1:1080880-1091972 GCA_032361165.1 Enteromius paludinosus | reverse complement strand
TAACCTATACGTTACGTTTTTGTTTTTTAAAAGCAACGACCAGCGGCAGAAAAGCTGATGCCTTTTCAAATCATCACCACTTGCCTAAAATAAAATCAATGTAGCCCATATACTAATTTAATGCATGCATATAAAAATGTTTTAACATTAAACCTCACTACAATAAAAGTGCACATATAAAAATATTAACAATAAAATATACATATGTGTGTACAAATGCTGTGGTCAAGCAGTAGAATAAATGATTAGTGTTTTGAGGCTGTGGGTTCTAATCCACCCTCGTAAAGGTCTTTTTTCTAATTAAAAACAAAGCGCTGTTCATTTAAGTGATTGTATATCAAGAGCAAGAGCAGGTTCGTGTGAATGTTTTTTTTTCGTTTGTTATTAATTCCGGAGGACAAACTTGCAAATAACACCGTTTTTCTCCGGTCTACACCGATATGAGCACCTCCAATTCACATTCTGTGAAGTTTCTCTTCTTGCTTGCTTGCATTTGCCATTGCTTTTTTGTTTCTTTTTCCGAAGTAAAGTCATTAACATATTTATACGGGGGAGGAGGCAGGGAGGGGTTTAGCGCTCGTGCATGTGCGCTCAATTTCACGTTAATTCGGATGTACAAAGAGAATATGCGTGGGATATTTTGTTTGTGCGTACGCACATTTCCAGGATTGCCCATTTTTCCTGTTGGCTCTGCATCTGAGAACTCATTGTTAATAAACTTTAACTGTTTTACTTAACATCTTTCTCCAGTCCGCTTCGTAACACAAAACATGTTTTGGAAATTTGCTATTTTATGTTTTATATTTTCTTTCATTTAAAGTTCGATAACTTTCAAAATTTACTTTTACAACAGTTTTGGTAATTTCTACAATAATCTGTGATGTTTCACCTTTAAAACAATATCAATTTTGCATCTGTGCCTTGAAGTATTCAAATTTTATAACAATGTTTAGCGGAAAAGTCATTTTATGTCTATGCTCAAAAGTGGCACTTACAGTTGAAAGGCTAAACAGTTTAATCTTCACAAATTTGAAATTAAAAAGTTGTTAAACTCATCAAGACACTGACAGTAAAATACACTTCAGGACTAGAGTTGAGGAGCTCTAATATACAACAAAGAAATTTGTTGTTATTTTCTGTGTATTTCAATTGCTTTTGAATGGAAATATGTTGTTATTTTGGGTCTTTAAAGTAGCCTTAGAATATAAAAATATGTGGGTCAAATTGACCCGGGCACAGTACGAACGTAATTTCAAAATACATCAGCGAGTTGAAACTTTGCATGCATGTTTATGACCCTAAATTAGGAAAAGTCACAAACTTTAAAGAAAAAGTACATACGTTTTTCAAAAAATTTCCAACAACTCAAAAATCAAAAAGGGTCAAATTGACCCGGAACAGTACAAGCAAATAATGGCAAAGGGAACACATGGGTAAAAAAACACAGGACAAAGGTACATAAGGTACACAAGTCTTGCATCACTCCCCCCTCCCGGAAGGTGTGTCCTCACCCCTTTAAAACATCCAAAGGGAAGGGGGGTGGTCCCTGGAGGCTGTAAGGAGCCAGGCCAATGCAAATCAGTAGATGCGGGAGGCCATTGCAGATCAGGAGTTACAAGGGGCCATGTCCAAGACCCTCTCCAGCCTATCTCCACCACAGACATGACTATATACTGTAGCCCAAAGGTTCCTTGTTACACAAGTAAAATCATTTGTTCTTTCAAAATGAAAATATTGAGTTGAAACTAAACAGAACTGTTTTAAGTAAGTTTGACACAATGTAGTTGTTTAAACAGGGAACCAAACAAAATTGTCTTTAAAAAATAAATAAATAAATAAATAAACTGAACAGTGTCTGAGAATATTTTTTTGAGTGCATGTTGTTAGCATGTTTTAAGATGTTGCTAGCACATTAGTGTTTCTAACACTTTTCTAGCATGTTTTAACATGCCAGCTTTTAAGCATAGCTGTTTGATAGATAGACACAGTACATCGATGGAAGAAATGATAGAAATGTTAGAAATGTTAGCATGTTTAGAATACTGGTAGCATTTTTTAATGTTTTAATACATTAATATGGTTTTTCAGGATGTTTTAGAATTGTTATACTGTAGGCTTTTCTAAGTATACAGATAGATACAAATGTTGATTCCTGGTAACTTATCTGTTTTTGTTGAGGTATTATTGGACTTCATTTGTTGTGATAGCAGACACACAGAGACTGCCGCAAGTTCACAAACTCCTGACACATCACTTCCATTTTTTCAACACTCACTTCAAGAAACTCAAACTGTGAAAAACAAACAGAATATAGAGGACATCACTGTCTCCACCTCTGCCATTGCTGAGATTTTGAGACTGTGTGGAGCATGCTGTTATACAGATGCTTTTGTAGATTTGGCAGTGAAAAACAATGTTCATGCCAGAACACATTTTCAAGCAAGTGTGCAAAAATGTAATAGAAAATGAAAGTTGCAGAAAAGCACAGTTTTATCAGTTTTAGTTGCAGAGTGCTGATGCCAATCCACTTGTGCTCTGACTGCAAATGATTATTTTTTACCACTGAAAGACTGAAAATATTATGCCAAAATGTATTCTTGGTTGCTCGCCTTGAATGTTCTGGGTCAAAAGATTAAGATGAGGTTTGCTTAGTCTACTATAAAACACCATTTACAATTTAAAGCTGTTAGACAATTTTGCAACTTTTGCAATATGCACATTTCTTCTCTCCCTCTGTGTGTAATGCTGTAAGCAGCATAAATTGAGCAGCCATAATTTACAGTACCGCTTTGCAAAATGCACAGATGTTTTCTTTTCTTCTTCTGCTAATAAACACAATCTAAATAGTCAGTGCAAGATTTACAATAAGAAGATAAAAGTAAATATTTATACATCTGGACTACTCATCTGGATGTAGGCTTAATAAAGAGACTTTTTTTTTTAACACCAGATAACATCTATTTAAACTTTGAAGCTAGTTTTTCAGATTCAGTTTTTCAGCATGATATTAAGGATGCAATATATTGCTAGATTGTGAAATGAATTAAACAAATGAGGCAATTATTTTAAGCAGTATGAATATTTTGGAACAAAAGTTAAAGCTTTTCCAAAGTATTACAATAAAATAATACAAATTTGTTAAAAAGTGCATTGTCAGCAGGGCAAGTTATTAATAATAGTGCAGCTTTACTAATATTAAGGCACTGACAATGAATAACTGGAAATAGGATTTGGTTTGGTTATTTCCTGGTACTTTTATTAGAAGTGTCTCTGTAGTAAAACCAATCAACCAACTAAACAAACTGACATAAGAAGCTCAAATTAGGTTCATTAACTTCTCACATATTAAAGTGCTTCTGCTATCATATGTAGGGTTAAATAAAGGTCTGTCAATTCCTGTCGCTCTTATAAGCTTAACACTTCCAGCAGAACTTTAGCAAGGTCATTGAAGTTTGACCTTAACCTAAAGAGCTTTTTAAGTTTTAAATGGAAAATGAAATGAGTCTCAATTAAATATTCAGAAAGAAATGACATGATTTCTCATGTCTGAGGCATATTACATATTATACATAAATACGTGATAAATAAATAATAAATATGTGTATGTACACTACTTATTTGTAACAAGTCTGTTTTACAATTTTAAATATGTTTGTCTTTGTGATGAATGCGGCATGAGCGTTCGGATCCATTTGCAAGAGCTGTTATTTCCAAGTCGACAGACAGGGTCAAAAACATAGACAGACAGGTATAAGAGGCAGAGCAAAATTGTGGTAAAAATACAAAGCAAGGGGTCGAGGCAGGCGGCAAACAAATACAGAATCATGGAACAGAGCAAGGTCAAAAACAATTAAAACAATCAGGAAACTAGAACGCTTAGAATTGCCAGTGCAGGTTAATACTTCGCAGAAAACTGTTGTGAGACTGTGATATTTAAGCAGAGTGCTAATGAATGAGTGGGTGAGATAATAGGCAGGAGCTGGTGATGATTACTGAGTGCTAGCAAGTTGTAAAGATCAGCTGGATGTGCCAGCACAGGCCACTGGATGGCACTCCAGCACCCAGGACTCCTTTTGTGTGTTTGTCTCTGCTTTTCATTCCCGGACTCTTATTATGAATCTGTGTTCTCATCTCTGTGTGTTCAGTCAGGACTTTTACTTTTTAACAGCCCACCTTGTTAGCTCCCGGACATCCTGCAGCATATAAGCCCTGATGTGTTTGTTGTTAGCACGGATCATTGTTTCAATGTTTTGCCGTCAACCCTAGTCATGTTCATTTGTGTTCCTGTTCCCAGTTTATTCTGTCATTTGGATTACCCGTTGCCGCATTGCGAACACTGAATCAAGCCCATGGATCAGTTTGTCACGCTCCACGGGAGGCATTGGTTTCCGTTTTGTTTTCACGGCCCGGACTGCCGCTCAAAGCTCCTGCTATGCAGAGTTCACCTCCAGCGGTCTTCTCATTGGACACAGCAAGGAAAATTCAGGGAATCTTCCAGCTCGCGTTCGAGATATCCGCCGATCGCAAGGCGCAACGCAAGATGCCCGTCGATCACGAGGCGCAATGCAAAATAGCCGCAGATCGCGAGACTCCGTCTGCTACGTGGGAGGATCTACCCATCCTGACTCCGTACAGCCATGCCAGACCCCGTCGGTCCCAGTAATGCTGCCAGGTGAACTATCTTCTGTTTCCGCAGTCCAGTCAGTACCAGTTGTGCAGCCCGGAGAGCTGCTTTCAGCAAACCCTGTTTCTGATCCGCAAATAACAGGTCCTAGCCCCGTTTCACGGTATAGCGAGCCGTGTAAAGCTCAGTTGGTCCCGTCCAAAGAGGCTGTTTCATGCCCAGTCAGTCCCAGTTATACAGCCAGAAGTGCTGTTTTCTGCCCAGTCGGTTCAGGTCTTACAGCTTGAGGAACTGTCACCCTTCCTAGTGGTCCCTGAAACGGTAGTGACGGCTTCTGACATCACAGCACGACGAGAGGGGTCGTGTTCTGCTCAGCTAGTCCCAGTCACGCAGCCTGACAAGCTGCTGAAGGTCGTGTTCATTCGTGTTCCTGTTCCCAGTTTATTCTGTCATTTGGATTACCCGTTGCCAATTACTGCTTGTTTCCTGGATATTCTCTCTGTCTCTCCCTATAGACTGATTTACGGCATTTGCCCTCTGGTGGAGCTAGACATCTCATGACAGTCTTCACATTATGATCACTAAGGCTATTTGATAAAAAACAGCAATATTGTAAAATAATACTGTACAGTATGTTATTACAAATTGAAACATCTGTCTATTTAAGCCCTGAGTTGGATGGATGGGTGCTCAAGAGGCCAACAGGGGCGGAGTCTCAGGAGGCCTCCAGTGCACTACATTGTTCCGGAGCAACCATGGCGAATCTGGACCCTTGGGTGCCCACGGAGGATCTGGACCTTCAGGCGGCCAAGGTGGTTTTGGACACTTGGGAGGGCATGGTTCTATCCCCAGACAACTTAGACACCGGACCTGACCGTGATTTGGGGCTGGGACCCGACAACTGCGGACTTGAATCCGCGGATAACTGGATCGGCACTCCTGGCTGAAACTCAGACACTGGACCTGACTACGGTTCTCCTGACTGTGATTCGGGGCTGGGACCCGACAGTTGCGGACTGGGAACCATGGGGATTAACTCTGGCATCTCTGATTCCAACTCTGCATCCAGAGTAGGAAGTTGCAGACCGGAGTCCGTGGGAGACTGGAGCAACAAATCAGGTCTCTAGATCTGGCCAACATTTGGGGACAGAATCCATCAATTGGGGTAACTGCTCAATGTCTGAGATTAAACACTTAAAGGGTTCGGTGACCAGAATAATCAGACTTAGAGGTTGTGCAACCACCAGTGGAATCTCCCGAGAATCCACAACAAAAGTTGACATCTCTGGTGGTCATGCAGCCACTGGTAGAACCTCTGTGATAGGAACTATGGCCTCAGCCAACACCTCGGGGCTGTGTGTAGGCGCTTTGGCTTTCACCAAAACCACTAGTGGTCATGCAAACAAAGGAGGAACCTCCTGAGGGCCAACAGCCTTTGGATGCAACGGTTTGGAGGCGGCTGCCATCTTGTGTAGTGGCTCATGGGCAAAAAACCACAGTGTGAAACATTAACCGGTAGATTTTTAGCTTTTCTGTGACTGTTTATGACACTTTACATTATTCATTATTCATTATTAAAAGAACAAATACTTCTTTTAAAATTGTACTGCATATTTAAAGTAATCTTAGCACAAAGTTCTATACTGACAATTCACATTTCTTGTTAATTTTTATCTTATCTTTCAATTTAATGCAAAAATTAGCTTTTAATCAAGGAACAAACCAGTATCGTTTACACTGAGCTAATGCGATACCTGCCCTCCAGCAGTGTGAACGCTTTAGTATCATTTTGACATTTTCTGTTTTATGTAACCTCATGAATTACAAATGAGCTTATTATAAATAACAAATGTCCAAAAGGTTTTTAAAATGGTGATGAAACGGTCTGGTTTGAGTGTCAGTAGTAGATTGGCAGGGAAGGAAGTGTGGAAGATGAAGATTTTTGGAGCTATAGGTGGAGTGTGAAGCTGTGGTGAGAAAAGCCACAAAAAAAGATGTCAAGGTGGTAAAAGGGGTGCAGAGAAGTGAGAAAAAAAAGTGTTTTAAGAAAAGCATGTTAAATATAACAGAGAGTGGCTGTACAATAACCTCTGGTTAGAAAGGACATGTAAAGCTTAAAACTTTTCAAGTAGTTTATAAATGGTGCATGTTCAAATCAAGGCAAACAGTGTGCTTAGTAATCAAAGCGGGTTGTGCACAGCCTTTTTTCTTCAGCTAAGTGCCACTTCACTCAGATGTTTGTCTGCACAAGAAGCTTTTCCTGTCACACGTTGGCGTCTGGGACGTGACCGTGTGTGACCCTCCAGTACTGACTGTCATTACCTCACAGGTTGAAGGTGCAAAATTGGACCATTCTGCCTTTAGAACCAGTATTTTGTCAACAGCTAGTAAAGTGAATAAACTTGTTGACTTGACTTGTTACCAATGATTCAATATGGCAGATTTGGTCAAAAGTTTCCCAGATGAAATTATAAATCTGTGCACTTCCTCTCCAAATCACTTAAGTGTGTAAAAATATTTGGTGAAAGATGCACTATAATAGGCCTATCTGGAATGTCAGCAGTAGTTCATTTAAAGACTCTTGTGGTGGAAATTATGTTTTTAACATTGTTTGCATGTCTATTCTGTGTTTTTAATATGCTCATGTCATTCATGTGCAAACTGAACAGTCAGAATCATAACAGAGCTTTTTTATAGTTTTTAAAACTGCAGTTTACCAAACATTGTCTTAGAAACCCAGTTTGCTATAAAAACATGTAACCAATATCTTCATCTTGTGAGGTGGAGCTTTTTATTTTATTAACAAGGCATTTCTACCTAAGAATGTTGATTTTTAGAAGGCAGCCGTCTGAGATGGAAAATAGGAATATGATTTCTGTAACATTTGTAACACATTATTAGCTGTTTGATACAGTAGTAAAGCCAAAGGTTGATGATATCTAGTACAATGACATTTCTGACATACTGACAGCATTGTATAATTTTATACTTTTATTAAGTTTATAAAGATTTCTGATTCAAACATGGCTGACTTATTCCAATATTGTCACTTTTTATTTTGGAAAGTTCACAATTTCAGATGACTGAAGCAGTTACTGAGTGAGGGTAAGGTCTAGTTTGCTTGGGGAAAAAAAAAATATTAAGAATTAAATTTTGATTATCAAAGAAGAATCGTATGGCATAAAATGTATGAATGCAGGGGACTTGTTCTTAAAAGTTCATGTATTCCAGGAGTGAAAACAACAAATAATAAATATTTAAAATGTTTTGAGCAAACCTGAGTAAAGTACTGAATAAACATATTTGTAGTTGAAATTGCTTTCTATTTTTATATGTGCAGTATAGTGTATTAAATGTACTATATATTGGGGACTGTATGTACCATTTTTATCCATGTTATTAATATATTTGAGATCTGTGTTATCTTAAAAGACATGAATTAACTGTATAGTTATCGACATATTGTGACTGTTTTTAAACCCATGCAGTTATTGTTGATCTCATTTGTCAGGGTGAAATTGAGTTATGATATCAGTCACATCATACTCCATCTGGTCCTCATCCATGAACAGCATAAATCCCCTCTGCAAAAATAAAGCAATTGTCTGTCTGATTTCCCTCTCAGTTTGACTCCAGAACAACAGAAGATCACTTCACATTGGGCAAACAGTTCTATTACGATTTGTAAAACAATTGTCTCTGTCAGCCATATCTCAAACACAGCCATGACAATCATTTTGTCATTTGTCACTCTGTTTTTAGACTACAAAGTCATCAGCTCCGGTCATGGCACCGTAGTTCAGGATGCTGAGAGGATTTGATCCGTGTTGGAGTGAACATCTTTCCTATCGGACAGGTTGATCTGATGAGTGGCACTACAATCAATCTGAAAAACTGGCCCCACCACTCCATATTAGTGTCTTTAACTATCGGGTATATGTGTCAAAATAAAATAAAATTTGCTGTTGAGGATGGTATGCTGGTACTGGCTGGTATGGTTATGTTTAAGGCTACAATAATGAATTGCATGTTTAACTGCAGGTTTGTTTATGCTTTTTTTTTTTTTTTTACAGAAATTTACAGAATGTAGAATGTAAAAACATATGTCTACGATTTGTGTGTACAACACATTTAAGGAAGACACTTCATATTTTCGCAATTTTTTCAATCCAAAAATGCTAGTAAATTTCCCATGCATGTTACTTCAAGAATGTTTGTTATATATTTGCATGTACAAAAAACTATTTATACTGTATGTGTGTGTAAGTATGATATATTTTAAAAACATTAAAAAAATAATAATAATAACAATATATATATATGTTTTATATATAGACAGTGTACCAGTGAGGTTAATTTTATCTGCTCATTTATTTTTTTATATTATGTTGAACGAGACACTGCATCGAAACGCTGTGTGAACGCCTCCAGCATGACCACGCTCTGAATCTGCTGTGCAGTCAGTCCAATGCAAGACATCATAGGCGGGCGACCCCACATGGAAAGAACCAATATGAGCATATTTGCGCATATATGAAACCTATATGCAGTATTTATGCACATATATGATAATATATGTGCGCATATATGCGTATTTATGCCACATATAGGCAAAATTGAGGTGCATATATGTGCAGGCCATATATGATAATATATATGCAGCATATATGCGTATATATGCAAAATTTAGGTGCATATATGTGCATGCACCGGCCATATATGGTAGGTCTCCTGTATTGCTTCTTTATATCCACATATAAGCCCTATATGTACATACAAGATATGTCAAGATATGTATGTAATTGGCATGTTATGGAATTTAACTATGGCAAATAAGTGAGAGGAGATGGAAAGCTATGATGTCTACACGTTTTCCTGAAACATTTACAAAGGTCAATTCTTTCTTGAATGAAAATAGTGGAAAAGATGGAAATGTATAACAAAATGGTTTGTCGTTTTTTTATTTTGTCAATCAAGTCTTTTTTCTAATTTCAAGTCACTTCCAAATTCACATTACAGCTCATACACATCCACACATTCACTGTTACATCCGCCAGCATCACGTAGTTGATGACGTCATTCGTATGCGGCATTCACGCTGAAAGATAACGGCTGGGAGTAAAAATGACGATATCAGCATTGAAGATCCGCTATGTCCTACTTGAATGGACTGAGGGTGAGGATTTTATTATGATCAGCCCTTTATCCAAAATATGTGTCCAATCACAGCTGTACTGTAAACACTTTGGGTTCCTGATGAAGCGCTATATTATTATTATTATTATTATTATTATTATACTATCTTATTATTTTTGTCTAGATGCTACATTGAAAAAGTGGCCGGCAGCCACCCGAGGACAGATAGGCACATCTATCAGTTCAAAGCTCACAGAGCTGAGAAGATCCTCAAAATATGTATATTTTTTTTTCCTGTTCGTTTTTTTGTCCTATTTTTCTTCTTGTACTATATTTTTGTTCTTTTACTATTTGATTGTCCTTAAGAAACATTTTGGGCTTTTATTTATGTTGTCTAGCAGCTATGGATTCTAATAATTTTACAAATATATAGGTACACATAGGTTTTACACCTACACCAGGCTCCACCTTCACAGCCACACAGAGATCAGCATCCCCAGAGAATTAACAAGCCACACCTGAGCACACACCTATCTGCAATCACCACCACCACATATAAGCACTGTGCACTTCTCAGTCAGCGTCCGAGCTCGTTGATTCATAAGTGGACTTTCCTAACGTAACCTACATGCTAAAACTTACCTGTGTCTCTTACCAGTTATTCTCCAGTTTCCTCCGTGATTGTCCTCGTCTCCTCCCGATCTCCTCGTCTCCTGGTCATCGTCTCCTGGCATTTTGGTGTGTGGCTGTGGGCTCTGTGCTGTGTGTGCTTCTCATCGGACTCCAACCTGTTATTAAAGAAAAGAGACTTTCAGTAACTTCTTCGAAGATTCCTCAGTTGGACTACTTCTTTTATGTTTAGAACTTACCTGATTTCCTTTGTTGCCATCCTGTTATTTCTTACCTCAGTCTCTATCCGCTTCATAAGAGAAGCTCGGACCTTAAAACAGAAAAACAGGATGAGTGTCAACGATCCATTCCAGGAGTTAGTGGATGCACTGCGACGCACGTTTCCCATCATGCCACCACTACCACCGGCGCCCACGCCATCACTAGCAGCCATCAATAACCCTCAAGTACCGGTTAAACTTCGCCTGGGAGTATGTCACGAGGAGGAACTGTGGTTATTGGTTCTGCAGGGTTCCACCATGGATTTGGTGTTAGGGCGTCCGTGGCTGGCGATGCACGAGCCCATCCTCTCCAGGGGCACAGGAGTAATCATTTAGTGGTGTTCCCTGTGTTGGCTTGGATATTTTCCATCTCTTCCCCTTCGTCCTGTTCCTCCAGAATACAGCACCTACCAGGACGTTTTCTGCCCCAGGAGAGCTGCTC
>JAUMHQ010000046.1:1050675-1067028 GCA_032361165.1 Enteromius paludinosus | reverse complement strand
AGGTGCTCCTCGTGGCTGTGTGAGTGTGCCCGGGCGTCTCGTTCACGGCGATGCCTCTGGAGGGAAAAAGACAGGTAAGTCAAACACCAGATCATGCAAAAATGGAGTCATTGCTCAACTCTTCCTTGTTATTGTGCTCCTTTTATATGTGGTCGGCCGTGAACGATTGGCCCGGGCAAACGAGTTCCAGGTGGCTATTGTTTGTTGCCAGGGCAACGCTGATTGGCGGCCATCACACTCCCCCCCTGGAGCGTCAGGAACCATCGGGTCACCCGGGCATTTGTATCTTTCGCCCGGGCCATCCACTGGAGCAGAGCATGGTCTGTGTAAAGAATAAACTTTCTGCCGAGTAGGTAATACCTGAGCTCCAGGACTACCCACTTGACGGCGAGGGCCTCTTTCTCCACGGCGGCGTAATTCTTTTCCGCACAGGTCAGTTTACGGCTGATGTAGACGACCGGATGCTCCTCTCCCCGATGTTCCTGGGAGAGTACGGCTCTGAGTCCCGTATCGGAGGCATCGGTCTGCACCAGGAAGGGGCTTTCTTCAGGGCCTGGAAGGCCCTCTCGGCTTGATCTGTCCACTGGATCCGCTCAGGGTGCCCCTTCCTGGTCAGGTCTGACAGGGGGGCATCTGTGGAGGAAAAGCTGGGGATAAAACAATGGTAATATCCCACCAACCCCAAAAAAGCTTGTACCTGGGTCTTCGTGGTGGGCCGGGAAGACTCTTGGACAGCCTGAACTTTCTTTTCCTGGGGCCGGACCAGTCCTCTTCCTTTTACGAAGCCCAGGTACTTTACCTCCGATTTCGCAAGATGGCATTTGCGGGGGTTGGCGGTAAGTCCAGTCCTCCTGAGCTCAGACAGAACCCTCCATAGCCGCTCCTGGTGGTCCTCCCATGCCTCCGAGTGGATTACAACATCATCGATGTACGCGGCTTCGTACTCCTGGTGGGGGCGGAGGACCACGTCCATGAGCAGCTGGAACGTAGCCGGTGCCCCGTGGAGGCCGAAGGGAAGGGTCCGACTTCCCTTGGCGCTCTGCCATAAGCTCAAAATACTGCTGCTGGCGTGCGGTGATTTCAGTGAGCTGGAGAAAAACAAAAAAAAAAAACAGTTCGTAAGTGACGGCGGTAATGTGTTCATAAACTAATGTCTTCTCTTTGTCGGTCTCTAGGCTCTAGGCTCTCCACCACTGTGAACCTGGGCGCTAGAGAGCACGACAGACAATGGGATGAATGAATACAAAACCCCGGTGGGTGGATTTATTAAGAACAAAACAGGTAAGTAAGTCCAATACTGTGATTTCAAAGGTGACGGTGCTCAGCGTGAAAGTGGTGCTCTTTTCTCCTTCTCAACCTCGTCCAGGTGCCGGTTCATGGTGCTCCTCGTGGCTGTGTGAGTGTGCCCGGGCGTCTCGTTCACGGCGATGCCTCTGGAGGGAAAAAGACAGGTAAGTCAAACACCAGATCATGCAAAAATGGAGTCGTTGCTCAACTCTTCCTTGTTATTGTGCTCCTTTTATATGTGGTCGGCCGTGAACGATTGGTCCGGGCAAACGAGTTCCAGGTGGCGGTTGTTTGTTGCCAGGGCGACGCTGATCGGCGGCCATCACACTATTAAAAAGAGAAGCATTTATTAAAAATGGATAATAATGTTCAGATCTACTGTTACAGTAGTTTACTGTTACACTACTTTTGAAAAGTTTGGGACAGGTACATTTTTATTCTTTCTTCATTTAAAGAAATTAATACTTTTATTAACAAAGGATCTATTAAATGAACAAAAAGGCATAGTCACAGCATAGATTTACATTTTAAAAATGTTTTATATTTGGTAAAAAATTATGTTCTTTTTTACTTGTTATTCATCAAAGTCATGAGGAGAAAAAAAAGGGGGGAAAAATCCAACACTGACAATTCTAGTAATAAATCCGCATATTAGAATGATTTCTGAAAGGTCTGAAAGTTACACTGAAGACTGAAGTAATGATGCTTTGTATCACAGGAATTATTAATTCAATGCCACAAGAACAAGAGGTATTACATACTCATGTCAAATTAGCATTAGCTGCCAGAGAAAAGAAGAAGAACCGAACAATCCAAGATCATGCCAAAGAGTCAACAATCAAATCCAGCTAACTGAGTTAGCGAGGTACGAAGAACGAGCCCCAGGTCTCAAAGAACAGCATTTAGTGTGATTAAAGGGAATAAATGTATGGGTTAACTGCACCTTATTTGTTTTGATGCTTGTAATAACAAAGGTGTGTGAATCTTGCTTTTGACCTCAGAGATGCAATAGCTGTCCTATGCCTTTTTAGCATGCTGTGCAAGCAGGTACATTGTAGGGGATAATGTAAAGTACAAACTCCAGTTTAGGTCACAGATCACATATTATACTTCAGTTGCAGAATAATATAATACCTGATGGAACTGAAAGACCTGCTGAGAAATGACTCGGGTGCATCTTTTAATTGAGAGTGATGACTTCATGTGTGCATGTGGACATGTAACGTCGACATGTACTTTCTAAAATGTTGCATAAGATATTATTTTCTATTTGACAACGACCCCAAAGTAACTCAAACACAGATTGGCTTTAACAGAAGCCATTGGTTCAGTTTACCTCAACATGATTCACATCAGACATCCCAGCAATATTACTGAACAGACACAGCTTTTGAAGAGAAATGGTATGAAATTCCCTTTGAACATCATACTAGTCGGTCACTCCGAGCCACGTCGGAATTGACGAATTGGGATCACGCTTCGAGAGACCAATCCACTCCGAGTGTATTAAATCAAGCCAATGAACATTGGCATGTGCTGATTGCATCCAGCTGCAGCTGATCACAGCGTGAGTATGTGATACTCACAAAGCGTGAGTATCACGGCCTCTCTCTCTGGCCGTTTCAATGCTGCTCATCCTCTCTCTGGCCTCGCTCTGCCCCGGCTCCCTGGGCTGTATTTGCCGCTGCCAAGCTTCTCTCAGGTCTGCTCTGCCCCCCCGCCACGGCCTCCCTATGGCCTTTTTTTATGCTGCTCAGCCTCCCTTTGGCCCCCCGGGCCATATTTGCCGCTGCCCAGCTTTTATCAGCCTCTCGCAGGCCTCACCTTGCTGTACTTCAGGCCACCCCGCGGCCTCATTTCACCCCGCCTCTTTATTATCAGCTTGCCCTTGCATCTTGTCGGCCATTTTCCCAGCCGCCCTGCCTTCCTTGACTGCATCTCCGCCCCCTAGCCTGTGGGAAGTGGGAACTAGTGAAATAGTTTATGTGGAATAGGGTCTAACACACATGCTGTTGGTTTAGAGGATTTAACAAGTTTATATAATTCTTCCTCTCCTATGGTAGAGAATGAGTTGAACTTTTCCTCAGGGGGTTTCCAGGGGATCCGATGCGATACTGTATCTGACAGCTGCACAGTTTCTATTTTATCTCTAATAGTTTTAGTCTTGGATGTAAAATATTGCATAAAGTCATTACTGCTGTGGTCTTGTGGAAAGTCAGTACCTGTTGATGCTTTATTTTTAGTTAATTTAGTCGTTGTTTTAAATAGAGAACGAGGGTTCCCCTTCAGTCGAGTCACTCGTTACATATGGGAACTCGCATGAGAGACCGATCATCTTCGAGTAATAAGAAAAGGCCAATGAATATTGGCATGAATTTAATTGCCCCTTATGACTACTTGAGTATAAGAGGGCACGGATGTAATGCACTTGCAGCTTTTCTCGCTGCATTGTATGCCTTTGTTCGAGTATGCTGGACAGAGAAATCCTCAATGCAGAAAAAAAAATCCTGCGAGTTCATTCTCTCTCTTCACCATCAGCAAAGACTGGGCGGCTGATTGGTGAACCCTGCGGGCTGGTAGCCTTTGTAAAGGCTAGGGCAAGCTAGCTTTTTGCACATCAGCGAGCAACCTCACCTGAGTGCACGGCGTGCCGCGAGAGTTCCTCCCCGGGCAGTCCGGGGGAGAAAAAAAGAGCAATTTTCCCCGTAATGTCTATCTGGCCGTGCGCTTCCAGATGCGGTAGTTTCCTCACCTCTCAGCATGGACACGTTCATTGCAAATGCATGACCGTCGCTACAGTTTTTTTTTTTTTGGCGGCCGCGGCAAAGCACTTGGGGATCCCCACGCTGACCGCGTGGGATGTTCTGCCATGCAAAAAAAAAAGCCCCGCGAACTTCTGCCCATCACGTAGTTTCGGTTTCCAGAGCAGATGGCTCTTCGGGGGACTACGACATCTCAGTCCCCACTATTGGAGGAGGGCCGGGAGCTTCTGTACAACATCTGTACCCACAGCTTCAAAAACAGAGAGAGCAATTTTCCACACCTCTGGGCCCAGTGCCCCTAGATCCCCATCTAACCAAATGTCTTTTTGTTTTGTTTCTTTGTGTCTTTTGGAGGGTATTTCTTTTCTTGGTATGGAGCTAGATTTGGTCAATATACTGCCCGCCTTACTAATGAGCGTGTGCAGGCAGTGCTGAAGTGCTGAACTTCTTCAGGCACAAGACAGTGGTCCCTCTCAAACTTTGCTTCAAACCTTTGCTTCATAACACTGCAGCCGTGGTGTACATCAACCAACAGGGTGGTCTACGCTTCCGCCACATGTCAGAACATTGCTATAAATTGTAGAAACACCACCTCCTTTGCCTTTCAAACGTGGCTCATTTTTATAGCTGTAATCTTGGGGTGTGGATTCATTTAAAGTAATGTATTCATCTGGTTTTAGCCACGTTTCTGTCAAACAGAGTAAATCTAGGTTATGATCATTGATCAAATAATTTACAATTAATTATAATTTTAAGTGATTAAGTAAAGAGAGACCTAATATTCAGTAAGCCAAGCTTAATCATTTGTCTCTTTGTATTATGAACAGCTTTTAATTTTTGAACATCAGTTAAATTGTTACTCTTAATTTGGTTTGGACGTTTTTTTGGATTTCCTAGTTTGGGGAACAGACAGTCTCTATAGTGTAATATCTAGGTTAAAGAGTCTCTATGTGCTGAGTACTAACGGAGTTATGTGACGTGATGCGGCTAGCAGAGGGTCGGTTTAGCCAGTCTGTCTGCTTCCCGGCCTGGGCCCCAGTTAGTCAAGTATGAGATCTAAGACTATGTGCCACATTTCTAGAGAGAAGAGCGGCACCACCCCAGGAGGGATGAAGACCATCTCTTTTCAACAGGTCAGATTTGCCCCAAAAACTCTATGAAACCTATGCTATTTTGCGGACACCACTTATACATCCAGCCATTGAGACCAGAGTCCGATGTATATCTCATCACCCCGGTAAAAAGGGAGGGGACCAGAGCATATTACAGTGTCTGACATCGTACTTGCAAGTTCACAGAGAAAAAGACATTTACCAAAATAAAAACAACCTATTGTTCGATCAAATTCTATATTAAACCGATAGTCTGTGATGATCTGTTGACTTTTGAGTGCCATATCCATTTAAAATTTAAATAGAAAAATGTAAAAGATTTTCTCTCAAAATTGCAACAAGTAGCCCTCAATGGATTGGACAAAAAATGTGTAAAAAATTATCTATGCATTAAGAATATTACTCGCAATTAAAGCTTTTTAATTTCAAATACCAACAACTAGGTTATATAAAACTACAAAATCAGAAAATAAAACACAAATGGCATTCATTATAAAGATTATAAAAGTCTTGCCAAAACGAATTTATTTAAAAAGAAACTGAAACGTACCATAAGTATATTCAGCACGAATAACAAATGTTTCCACAAGATGCTCCGGTGGGGTAACGTGGATTTACTTTTATTTAGGTTTACACTCACAATAAAAACAAACAACTTTGCTTAAATGTTCCTAAAAAAAAAAAAATTCTATTCGATAATAAATTGGTCGGTCTGTTTCAAATTGCAGGTGATCTATCGCTGGAATGTGTTATGACGAGCGATTGTGTTCACTGTTCTAAGTTGGCGCTCGTGCACAATGCGCGTCTTCATAGAGAGGATCGAGCGCTTCATTCTGGTAAAATCACAAAAAAAGCATTCACATGAACGTACCCTTGCTCTTGATGTTCAATCACTTAAATGAACAGCGCTTTATTTTTAATAAAAAAAAGACCTTAACGAGGGTGGATTAGAACCCGCAGCCTCAAAACACTAATCCTTTATTCTACTGCTAGACCACCAGTTCACACAATTTATAAAAGCACATGTATGGTTTTATCCCCATATACGCACTTTTATTATAGTGAGGTTTAATGTTAAAACATTTTTATATGCATGAGGTCAGTGGTATAGCAAAATAAATCTAAGTAACTCCTCTGTCAGACAGTCCTTTGATAATAGCGATCTCCAGATCGTAACTCAGTGGCGCAGATAACTCACTTAAGTGACAGGGCTGGTCCTAAGCTGAATGGGCTGGAAGGCGAGAGACAAAGAGTTCGGTATAGGTGATTACCTCGTGCACAGACACAGGGTTGTGTGTCGTTGTTGCTCATGAAGCATCCAGGTGATTAGAGGCAGGTGCTTCTGATTAATAAGCTGGGGACCGCGAGCGAGTGATTGAAACTGTGCTGGGATCAGTTGACGGTGTTACATTATCCCTTCCTCCATGAGCGGCTCCTGATGCTCTCAGCCCTTTCCGTGGATGCCCTCGCCTCCTTGTTGCTGGCCTATCGGGATGGGATTGGTGAAATTCAGTGGTTACTGACGGGTCTAGCATATCCTCCCGGTTTACCCAGCATCGTTCCTCCGGCCCGTACCCTACCCAGTCAATTAGGTACTGCAACCTCCCTCCTCGTCGGCTGGAGTCGAGGACTTCGTTGATCTGATAGATGTTGTCGGGGTTCTCCACTTCAGGCGGAGGGGGGGTCTCGGGGAATTCTGTGGTAGGAGGAAACAAAGGGTTAGAGTATTTCTTTAATAAGGACACATGGAAGGTAGGCGTTATTTTATATCGGGGCGGTAGCTGGAGCTCATATGTAACTTTGTTGATTTGCCGTACAATGGGGAACGGACCAATGAATCTGGGACTGAGTTTTCGACATGGGAGCTTCAAGCAAATGTCTCGCGTTGAAAGCCATACCATCTTTCCAGGCTGGTAAGTGAGTGTGCTAGATCGACGGGTATCAGCCCAGGTCTTGTGCCGTCTAATGGCCCGTTGCAGGTGTATGTGTGCTGAGTTCCACTCCTGTTCAATAAGGGGGGTTGAAACCCCAACACACACTGGAATGGTGTTAGGCCCGTTGATTCCTGTTGCAAAGAATTTTGCGCATACTCTGCCCAGGGTAAGTAAGATGCCCAGCTTTCCTGATGATCATGCCAGTACACCCGTAGGTAACGCGCGATCTCCTGAATATTTCTCTCCGTTTGCCCATTTGTTTGTGGGTGGTATCCAGAAGAGAGACTTATTGACACTCAGAGTAGTCGAAAGAACTCCCTCCTTGATGTAAACTGTGAACCTCTATCAGAAACAATGTCTTCGGGAATGCCGAAATGCCGAAACACATTGTGGAAAAGGGCTTGAGCGGTATTAAACGAGGTTGGGATGCCCTCTAGTGGGATAAGCTTGCAACTCTTGGAGAAGCGATCGACCACTACGAGGATGGTGGTGAATCTGTCGGATCTAGGTAGGTCCGTGGCGAAATCGATCCCGATATGGAACCAGGGGCGCTGAGGGATAGGTAAAGGTAGGAGTTTCCCCTTGGGAAGTCGACGCGGGGTGTTGGCTAGCTCACCTTTCAAATAACGAGTGACATCTCGGGCTATCTGTGGCCACCAGAAACGGTGTTGGAGGAGCAAACAAGTGCGTCGTATACCGGGATGCCCTGAACCAGGTGAGGTATGCACACAGTCAACAAGTGGATAAATGCGTCATTCATTCATTCAGTCTATTAATGACACACGTAGGGGTGTGGGTACATACGTTTTGTGCTGTGGGCATTCTGGAGTGAAAAAAGTCCTTTGCTACTATGTGTCGCCTTAAAAAAATACAAGTGAATTATTTTTTTAAGACAGGGTTATAGTTATATATTTATATACTTAGCATTAACAATTACCTGACATCTTTATAAAAATCAAAGCAACTTTAGGATAAGTAAGTAGAAATATAAGATTTATATTAGCTAAGTTGTCTTATGATTCATAAACATAAGCTGTCCATCAATGTAGTTTAATTGTGAATTAAATTTCACAAATTTTGTATTTTGTCTTCAAGAACAATAATGGTATTAGTCATTCAAGCTATGATCCTGGCAGATCTACTACTATCTGAAAAGAAGACTTTTCAGATTTTTCAATATACAAGGTAAGAAAAATGTCAGGACATTTTCATTTTTTATATTGTTTCTTAATTTTTGTCTTTCCATTGGAAATCTAGTCTTTATTTTTAAGCTTTGAAAGGTTTTTAGTTTAGGCTTTGAACTGAATTTGATTTTAAATCAAAAAAAAAAAAAAAATCACCCAGCATTACTATTAAGCCTTGCTTACATAGTAAATACTAGTTTAGCAAAGTAACAAGGAACAAACAAACAAGGAAAAAGTTTATATTTTGAAAAAGTTAAAGTTTGTGATGTTTCATTTTATGCTCATGTTAGGTAAATTCATTGTAGGTCATTTCAATTAAATTTAGGTTGCAAGAACTTTGCAGGAACGTTATGCTAACTGTCAAATAACGTTCTAGGAACATTAAACAAATTAAACATTTTAACATTCTTACAAAGTTGTAAATAAACGTTCATAGGACAATATTTTTTCAGTGAAATTTAGTTTGCAGGAACGTTATACTAAACACATAATAACGTTTTAGGAATATTAAGCAAATTGGACATTTCAACGTTTTTAGAATATTCCAAATAACGTTCCCGTAGCAAAACCAGAACTTTAGGAAAACGTTCTCAGAAGATACATTTGTTAGCTAAGAATAGAGCTTTAACAGTGCACCAATAAAAGCTTTCTTCAAGGCAAACTACGAAGTAAGATCATACCTAGGTTAAGTATGTAACCATGGTTCCCAGAGGAGATGAGAGCATCAAAACACTTGGGGAATGCCTCTGCATGATGTGTTCTGAAGCATGTGTGGACTCATACCAATAGAGAAGTGAGACATCACAAGTGGGGTGACATGAGCAATTAGGAAGCATAAAGACACACCCAGCAAATTACCTTTTTGCTTTTGATGAAGTGAGCACTAGCAGGGATGCAAGGAGTACAGCAAGGAGACGCGGCATCTTGTTCCATCTGGAAACCATAGTTAGCTATGTAACCTAGGGATGTTCCTCTTCAGGAACTCAAGCTGTGCTGAAAAACTTTGGGCATGAGAATACTCACTGTGCCATACTAACAAGTCCCTGCCTGGTGTGTGTTTTCCAAGCACATCAAAATGAACACCCACCTAATTAGAATTTGCTTTTACTGGGCAGCTCTGTAGACGTAATTGTCCAGTGCTCACACTGGATACAGCAGATTGTCTTGGCCTGCTTCATGGAAGGGAGGATGAGAGAAGGCTTGAAGTAATACACCATCTGCCCTGGTATTAAAGTGGGTACCTTGGGGACATACCTGGGCCTTTTGTAAAGGAACGCCCTAGCCAGGCATGAAACTGAAAGTGCCTGAAGATCCCATCTCCTCTTAAGAGAGGAAATATTGAGTAGGAAGAACTTGTCAGAGCGGAGGAAGATAATCCTGCAGAGAAATGCTTCCGCAGAAACTCCTGAACTGTACCACTTGGGTAGGTGACTGGGTTATGCAGCTGCTGTCAGCACAAAGAACTGAACTGCTCTCAAGAACCTGAGTTGGGGTTTTGTCAGGGGCAGCTACCATAACTCCAGGCAGAGGTAAAGTATGTAGCCCCCCGCCTGAGAGAGCAGGTTTCTCCTAAAGCACTACAGGACCTTGTGTCACTTCTTTACAGAGAGCCATCGAGAACTGACACAAGGTGCAGTAACCATACTCTGGCCAGAACAGGGCTACTAGCAGAAGACGGAGCCTGTCCTGGTATACTCTCTCCAGAACACCCAGGGTAAACGGCTCTGAGTGATAGAAGTTTTCCCTGATCCCACAGAATGATCTGGTGCCCCAGCCTGTATAGGAGGCATGAGTGCAGACCCACTAGTCAGGGCCCACTAGTGTGGAAATTGTGAGACATTTGGCAGAAGTTTCCATGCTGTCAGAAAGTCTGCCAAGGGAACCAGCCTCTACGGGTTTCTGGATCTGGCAGTGTGAGGAGCTAGACACCTGGGGCTGTTCAACAGCCCTGTGGACCTGGGAACGATAAGGTAGGAAGTAGTTACTTAGTTCCTCGCCTCCTGAAACCTATCAACAGCATTGTTTACTGTTACCTTTACATGTCCTTGAAAAGGTCAGTCTAGTATCCCCTGCAAAACTGCCATAGTATAACCTTTCCCTACCAGACTGTAAGTCAGTCTAACTGGTCTGGTGGGAAGCTTCAGGGCCTTTAGGAGTGATGCTGAAGATAGGGAAGATGGCTCACGAGTGTCTGCTCCACCGCTGACATCGCCCCATATCACTTCTTATTTTGTGATGATGGGACAGAAGATATGGGATGAGTATGGTTTACCCCACAAGCGCAACACTTCAGTGTAGCAGCAGGACAGGTGCCAAGCATAACTGCAAACATGCTCTTTTTTGGGCATGCCTTTATGCTCATTGTTGCTCACCTCACCCTGCTTGTTTTGATGGCCAACGCCGTGGCCACACAGTGAAAAGACGGTACCCACACACATGTACATACCTTTTCTTTTGGTTGAATATATATATGTTTGACTTATTTATTGGTTAACTTTAATCTTTGTTTACGTATATTACCCCCGTGTGTGTGTTTTTATGTAATGGACTGTTACTTGAAAAGTCACATTTTGTTTCCTTTGTTGTTTGCTACTTTGACTTTGATTATTGTTAAGTTTAGGTCTGTTAAGTTGTTTTTTTTTAAATGGGCCCAGACCTGTCTTCACTTAATTGATGTTTAATTTGTAACTTTGTTTGATTTCAATAAATATTTTTTTTGAAATCCTGCATTCCTGGCTTGACTGCTCGGTCCCTCATATTGTGATGTCTCACTTCTCTGTTGGACTAATTTCACACGTTTTTTAGAATGCGGTCATGCAAAAGCACTCCCAAAGCATTTTAATGCAGCTCGGGTTCCTGAGGCAGAACTACATTTCACATGTAAAATTTACTGTAGGATACACATTTGCGATAAGTTTAATATCCAACATAATCTAATTTACATTCTGTTCTGGACAAAACTGAATGAACCATTTGAAAGTGTCATGAAATGTGCAAAAGTAAAAGAGTTGAAACAATTTGCAGTCAGAAAAAAAAAGATTTGAGAAATAAAGACAGCAGCAGAGGAAACAGCAAAAGTTCAGTGACACAAGGGAGCACCACAAGCTACAAATAACTTCTGAGGGATACTCAGGCTGACAAGGAGCTATTTGTGTGTTAGTGACCAGTGGAATTCAGATATTTGAATGTACAAAGTTTCAAGGGCAACAATATTAATCCGCTGCTTTTAACTAGAAGTTGCTTTTATTGTATCGCTTATTAGTGTTGAGAACTTTCTAGTAACTACCCAAGCAACACATGGTAAGGGTCAGCTTATGTCTTGCACATTCAGTGCAATCTTACAGTCTCCACTGGAATGTCTATGACACTTTCAAGTCGATTTTCTACAGTATTTATAAGCATTAAAAGCAGGAAATAAACAAGTATTGATTCCTACTTCAGTTAGCTTTGCTCAACTCAAACTAAGGCTCATTGTGCAAAAGAATTGCTTTCTTTCTGGTGAGGTAAATGGTATTTTCCTCTTAAACTGTGATACTGTGGAGAATTGGCAACCTGCCATGGACAGTTCATGTCAAGCTATTTAATCCAACTGCTAAATATGGAATCATTTTTCTCTCACACCCAGAGATCTAAGCAAATCCAAAGGGCCTTTCCAACTCACCGATATCTGCCTTGTCAATTAGTCTCCCAAGATATAGTGTAATGACTCGCAAAAATGATACTACATTTTGCAAATTTGATAATTTTAGTAAAGTCTGCTTATCTAAATTCACTAGAGATTCTGTGTGCTATTTAGGCTTTGTGGAGTTGCTCACACTTTAATTAAATCAGCTGGCCAGCCAAGTTCATTATTTCTGTTATGCCGTTCTGTCCTGTTCCCATTATGTCCTTGATGTAAAACCTTTTTTTTTTAATTTACACATCATGGTCTTTAAACAAATAATAGTGCTGACAAAATGGAGTAAACATGATAAAAGTTTTTGTTTACATAATGTATGTGTATGTATATATACAGTGTGTGTGTGTGTGTGTATATATATGTACGTGTAAACATACACCCATCCAATATATACTACATACTGTATGTTAAGCATATTTACATGTACAGTATATATGTCTATATTTATATTCATATAATTTATATTCTAAATAAATATATTTCACATAAAAAACCTTGAAACTGCAAATATATACATTTTGTCAGCACTTCATTCCACAGTCTGAATGCATCTGTAGAGTGAAATTAGGCCTCTATGACTAAAGAAGGTAAAATATGGCCATTTAAGCTATAGTCTGTGGAGTAGGGTTTAGAACAAATGTAGTTGAATTCAGGATGGTCCTTCTGCACCAAAATGTCAGTAATCCCTCAATTGCTCTTTCAGTAAGCCCTGTGGTCTTAAGCCCTGGAGCCTTAACGGCTCACGTCTTGTGTTAGCGCAAAAAACTTTACACCAGAATTCAAGGTTGCTCCAAAATGCAGCAATAGTGCAATTAACTGAGCAATTTAGGAAATGACTGTTTGTGCAAGGTACTCTCTTATTTAAGAAAATAACTTGACAAAACATATGAAAACTTTACATAAAGAATTAGTCCATCTGACAGACAGATCTGTCAGAGTCCAAGCCACTGTCCCAGTGGGAGCAGCTTCCAAAGAATTGTTAATTCCATGCCCAGAACAGCTGGAAATGCTGGTTTTCCAACACATATAAACCCAAATCTTGTTTTCCAACTGGAATACATTTGAGTGTGTCAGCACTTGATTATAGGCCACAGCTGGAGGAGAGATGCAATAAATTCTCACCTGAATTCCTACCAGTAAATAGGCGATTTGCCACATTTGCATATAAAAAGGTGTGCTGATAAAAGAAGCACTTTAACTGGAGTTTCTATCCATTCGACATCCTTTCTCTTTCATAGGTTTGATAGAAGACTACTTTTATCTCTATGGATCCCATTATAAGATAATTGTATTTATTTTCAGCAGCAGCAAAGATGAGAGGAAGACATGGACATTTGTTCAACTATAGACCTCTTCTAAACTGCAGAATGTGCTCACGCACATAATTTGTTACAGCACTAATGTGCTTTCCAAGCAATCCAAGAAAGACAGACAAAAAAATAGAATAACAGCTGTCTAAGTTTATTTGCATCCATGGATCATTTTGTAATCGGATATATTAATTAGGTAGCTGAAATATTTTCACAAAGAAATTAAAGTATTTGTTCACAGTTAAAAACTATATAATAATGCAATCAATAGTAGAATTCCCTTAAATGTGAGGTACTACACTATACAAATCTTTTACATACAGTGCATATTCAAATACGTATTTATAAAGTGCTGGTGAAACTTGCCATATTGCATCCCAAAACTCCTTTGGCCACTTGATTTAAGGCAATTGGTAAAAAAAAAAAAAAAAAAAAAAAAAAAAATTATATATAAATTCAATATGTATAAAACGTATACTTGTGAAGTCAAAGCTGAATTTCAGCATCTATATCTCCAGTTTTCAGTGTCAGTGAAAACAAAAAGTTTATACGGTCATTTTCACACAGTGAAATTTAATGCATACTTGCTGAATAAAATAAATACATTATTATATATTAATGAACAGCCAGTATGCTAGCAATATGCATGCTAAAAAGAAACAGATTTATTAGGTTTTTTGTTTGTTTATTTTTTATTTATTTATTTATTTTTTTTCGGCACAACCCTTAAAACACAACATGGCTGCCAGTGAAATATGCAGAGAGGTCATGACTTTGCAACACTCACTGTTACGACACATAGCTCGGCCACTGCTCGCATGGTCCGGGGAATGGAGGAAGCCCTTGGGCAAGATGGCAGAGAATCTCTTCAGCCCAGTACATCCTGCAGTTTCGGTTTAGGTCCGAGCTTCTGTTATGAAGCAGATGGAATAGAGAGCTAAGTAAAAGTATAACAGTTTATTTCACAGGTTTGGAACTAGAACAAAGGTAATCAATCAATCTAAATTCATCCAGGCTTGGGAATAGAAAACAAACTAAAGTCTTTCCTGGTCTTTTACAGGAGTGTCCGATAGAGAGGAGCAGGCAGAGGGAAAACGCCATACACCTCTTGCCACAATGGAGTCGAGGAGCGGATTCGCTGGAGCTGGAGAACACACTGGAGTTCAAGGAACCTTCTGTTTGGAAACAGGTAAGGTTAGAGGTAAGCACTGGAAGCATAGAAGATAGTCCACTTTCGTATAAACGGGCTCGCACCCAGAGTGTTGCTTGGAGTGAGTTTAAGTGTGGTGGCTGATGAGTGTTATGATTAGGTTCAGGTGACTGTGACAGGGGCATGTGATTCTGGTGATCGTGAGAGCAGTGGGTGGAGCCCAGCATGGGTGTAACACTCACTGCACGATTCTCTCAATATTAATTACACTTAGTTGAGAGAAAACATTGCAGACACCTTTTTTTTACATTAATAAACTAATAATTGATTGTATTTTGTTTTTGTTTTTTTGTTTGTGGCACTCCTAATCCACCATTATACATTCTTAAAGCTTTTGCAGGGTGTCTTGTTAATTTTGATGATAACAAAAGTATCTCTACAAGCATTTAACAGTAGATATCCAAGCTCCCTGCAACCACGAGGGAATCAATCAGAAACAGTATTAACAGCTTATTAGCCCCACTGTCCAAACGTCTTTGGGCTTTAATCAATGTCAATGTCAAATGATGCCTTGTCTTTCCCAGGGCACTAGAGTCAGGATGGGAGGTGTGGGGCGATGTGCACATTACCCATGGGAGAAGCATGGGGCTCTAATAAAATTAATACTTAAATTATTCATCATCATCACAGAGCCTGACAAATGTCGAAGGTTTGCCATGATGATGAGCTAGAGAAGAAAATGTCCTCTAACTAGTTGTGATGGTACTGTATTTTTCGTCTCATTTGTTTGTAACCTCAAGATAACGTTTTTCAGCATAACCCACCAGTCCCATAATCCTAAATGCCAATAATTTATTTGACACTGTCTTAAAATTTTTAGGTGTCAGGCACAAATTATTCAAGGGCGACATTATTGTTTCGAAAAAGTACATCTGTTTAGGAGTCAAGCAGAGGGCACAATGTTTAAAACCCACCTTGATTTTCAGATCATCTGGATTGGTACATCTATCCATCTGACACAGGGATAGTGTCTCTGGGGTGTCATTCATTTGGGTGGATGTTCAATCAATCAAGTCAACTATTGATCTTCTTGTCAAATGGTTTTATTCTCTCTGTAATAATCTGCTCACATGTGACAGAGACCTGTGTGGAATAGTAACGAGACAGACAGACAAGGTAAATGGTTTAAGAGGGACTGCAGGCCACTGGTATATGAAGCTGCAGTGGGAGTGATGAGCTACATTAATGTAATAATTCATCTATTCGGGGCAAGAGCGGAAATTATGTTACAAAGCTGAACCTATTGACTCCTGTGTTTCTAAAGAAGCTGTTTCTTCCTTATTTTTCTGAATGAATTAATCAATCACTAAAAAGTTAATCAAGTTATTTATTTTTTTTAAATGCCAGGGTGATACAACTGTCATAATATGATACACAAAATAAATAAACAAATAAATGTACTCTGCTCTCCAAAAGTTTGGAAACGCCCCAGGCAAGTGTGGTTTTGGATGATATCAGCATACTAGACATAATCATTGAAGACCAGCAATAATAATAATAAAAAAATGTATTACATAATAATGGCAATATATACATGTCAAAGTTGAGCTACTATAGGAGGAACTGAACCGTGATGTCCGTAAGAAGTGTCCAACCAGTGTTAATCACATTTGGACAATCCTTCAGGAGGTTTGGAGTAATATATCAAGTTAATGTCTGAATAAACCGACAGCTCTGATGCCCAGATTATGAGAGATTTAATAACTGCTAATCGTGGATATTTTGATGAATTGAAAATTTAAGTATTTTCTATGTATAAACTAGGGATGTCCCGATCTGGATCGGCTGATCTGGTGCATGATTTCACATTGAGCCGTATATACTACACACAGCCGTTGTTCACTGACGAGCTGCGCAAATCCACGCTGATAATGA
>JAUMHQ010000046.1:1035919-1049220 GCA_032361165.1 Enteromius paludinosus | reverse complement strand
TCTTGGAGATCTCTAATCAGTTTAATAGCAGAAGGTATATCTTCACGACATGCATGTGACGTCATTAACAATGGCCCAAAGTTGTTGAACTAACGTGGTTCAAACGACGGAGATGCGACAGTGTTCGGGAAACAGTCGTGTGTAGCTAGTTCGTTTCCAAAACAATGCATAGTACTATGGTGGTTAATCAGCGAGTTTCAAAATCACTTGCAAATGTGATCTGAAATGTGGTAAAATAAGATATCCTGATTTTATTTTTCAAATAAAAACCCCAATAAAATCTGGATGTCCAAAATATATGATTTTGCTAGCCGTTTGAACGTATCCTGTAGCAGGTGAACTGACTAAATGAACAGATTCTATAAATAAACAGATGTCCAAGTTATCATCAGTCCCCAGGAAGATAAAAAAATGAAATGTTTTGTTTAAAATTGATTGCTGTTTACTAGTCTATGGCCAGCCACCACTCAGAGAACCCAGTCCCTGCAGGAGGCCCTGTTCTGGAGAGCCTCCACGGGTAAACAAAGATCTCAACAGGACAGGGGAAGCACACGCTGTGAGAGCGGGCAGAGCTGGCAGCCATACAAAAGGTTGCATCCGCATGGACCCACCCAATGATTAGCAGGCAGTAGGAGGCTGGGATTCGCCGCTCCCCTCTCGGAAAGAAGGCAGGATGCTGGGGTGATTTATTTGTCTCATTAACACGTGAAGGACGGAGCTGAGATTCGCTGTCCAGTGTCTTAAAGAGAAAGAACCCAATATGATTTCTTCTAGCTCTGATCAGTGTAACTAAGTGCAAAATCACTTGTAAAGCAAAGACCTTTCTTTTTTCTCTCTTGATTAGGTTTCCTTAGAAACATAATTAAAGTAATTATCGTAATTATGTTTTATTGTTAAGCAATGTATATCACGATGAAATAAGTAGCATATACAGTATTGCTCATAGCTAATCCAAAGTCACATAGCGTGCCCAAAAATTAAAATTGTTATCATTAAAAGTAAAAAAAAAACATGCAACCGGATCACTGATTTGAATTTAAGAACTGAATCAGTCTGGCACATAAATGAATCTTTCTGTCGGATTTGTGAATTATTCACAAATCTGAATTATTATAAAGATTTATGAACTGGATCAACTGTCTGAAAAATTGTTCCTTAGTTGGGCATCTACTTCTCAAGACTCATAGGTCAAATGGTTAGGGTTAGGGTTATGTACTGTTATTAAATTGAAAATGTTGCCAGATATTCTACAAAAACCTACCTTTTGTTCCACAATAGAAAGTCATGAATGCAAGTAAATTCAGCGTCCAAACTGCTTTGTCCTAAAGAAATTACAGAAATAATCAGATTGATGATTGAATTTATCAATTACTAATAATTTGAATAATCAATTACTTAAAGATAGGTTATTGACTAACTGTATGTTGACAGACTCAATAGTAAGGAATTCAAAACAGCAAATGAGTGGCATATGGTAAACCTTCAGAACCTGATGCATCACAGCCCCCACAGGAGATTCAAACAATAATACCCACTTTCTTCTTAAGTCACGGCTTGTGTGCATTAAAAGAGGAGGATAGGCTGTTCTGTCCCTGATGACTCAGTGGCCTGACCTTCTTTTTTTGCCTTTTGTCCACCTCTCTGACAGCATCCACAATGATTTCTCCATTCCAACTCTGACAGGACAACACAATGAATCGGAGCCATTACAAAAGGGACTTTTCCACTTCATTAAGCCAGGGTCCCAAAAGCTTGGAGGGCACAGAATAAGCAATTTATCTTGAGTTACAGCTGCTTAGAAGTCGCTGCATGATAAAATGTGAAAGCCTTATTTATTTATTTATTTATTTTCTCGTTGTAAATACCCCTCTGGACATCCTCTGGTGTGGGCATGAAAAATCAATATTAACAAATGCATTTCTTCAATTATGGAAATTAGATCCTATTTAAGACAGTGCATGGCATGCTTACAGGCATTCGGACAAGATCAAACAACAATGGGGCAGTTATTCTTGTGCAGGCTGTGAGAGGAAATTGTGCTGATGATGACATGGAGACTGGGAATGAATTGTTGTGTCCGTGGACAATGACAGCGTAATAATGTCTCTCAACAGGCTCGTGCTGATTGATTCATTATGACCCTCGGAGCAAGGCTATTTCAGGTGGTATGTCAGGTCAGCTCATCGGTAGATTGAATTGCATTCAGGCTTTAAATGAAGGCTTCTAATGATTGGGAGTGAAGTGTCCACTGAAGCAAAAAGGTTAGGGTTAGGGAAGGAAAATATATAATAATTACAATTAATTATGATTAACTACAATTATTTCTATCAGATGCCAGTGGTAACTGTAACAGAATTAAACTGCCATCAACTAATCATTCAGTGTTAGCTATAAGAAAGGACATTTTCATGGCCACAGAAAAAAAACTTTCCTACAGTATTAATGCATTAGAGCATGTAGCAAGGATCAAAATCATAAAGGGACATTACTCACGAGCATGACCAGAAACTCATGTAATTTGTGCAAAAAAGTTTTATTAACTAAAGCTAATACGCATATCTAATCTAAACAACAAAAAAACAACAACCATGAAATCACTCATACATGGGGAAAGGGCAAATGAGACTTGATGGATGAAAAGATCAAGAAAACGAGAGAATGAAGCTATGAAAAGAGTAATTTAACCAACAGAGCAAAACCATCAGTGGGGGTTTATAGCTTAAACCTTGGTTTCATTTGTTAAATGTACAATACTTGCATTACCTTGGTCGTTGATGAGTGTCTGGATGCAGTCTTGGATGAAAGTTTTGATGGTTTTAAGGTTTTGGACTTGTTTTGGCGATCAAGTTCTTCAAGTATAGGTTATGTCATCTTAGTACATATTTTGTTCTAATATGGAATTTTTTACATAGCGGACAGGACTCAGGAGATATATAAAAGATGACAGTGTTTATTTAGCAGGATGTAAACGAACAAAGGTAAGCAAACTGAAATACCCTAAACCTTCCCACCTCTGAACAATTTAAGCACACAGGCAAACGCAGTCAAAGGTATTTATTGCACAAACTTATCATAAACAAGCAGTATAAATACATTACAAACAAGTTGTGTCACATTCCAAAATTCCAAATGATCCCGCTCCATTAAAGCGTTGTGCTCACATCTCATTCAGATAACATACTCCCATCCCGTAGCATGGCACATTTGGTCACGAGATACAAAAGGGCCAATAGTACTTCACAATAGCATGACGCAATCAAGAGGCATTTCATAACCAACGCTGACATTTTCTTAAATTGCGACTGCAGCAGTGCACAGGAAGTATACCGAAGATGGACAGCAACCTCTCACAAATCAATCGTTTCACCTCAAAAGACTTGGAATATTGATATTTTTCATATAAAATATAACAGTGGTGCTATATCTTGTGTTTTATTGACGATAAATAGGTGATGATAGGTTTAGAGACAGGGGTTGGGTTACATGCTCATAAATATGTAAATAATTTAAATAAAACTGTTTTGACTTTTTCCACTGAAAAATCACACCCCTACATATGCAGTAATGGCATTGTTTTTACCCAATATATCTTTTCACTAGTTCCCACTTCCTCTGCGATAAAAAATAGCTTGTTTGGTGGACTGTCCAGGGGACAGGCAGGGAGCCCAGCAGCCCCCGAGACCTAGGAGGTTTTACCCCTAGGAGGCTAGCGTTAACAGATGCTTGGAGCCCGACCTGGACCCCGCATGCCCCCCACAGGAAGTGGAGAACGAGGGCAACGTTGACTATTCCCCTAAATTGGTCTGCGGCTTAGGTGGTGGAAGGGGAAGGTGGTGGTTATTTAAGGCAGCGGAACAGGGTTTGGCGGGGTAATTAATAACTAGGAAGGGGTAATTAACCCTCTGAGGTCTGAGTTGATTTTTGGGGTCCCTGAGATGTTTGGACATGCTCTGATATTTGTGGTTATTTCAGCTAGTTATAACATACTATTGACCAACACATGAATGGCCATTAATATTCAGTGATTCTCACCTGAAGAGACAAAGATCCCTCCCCTAATGGCCCATTAGTGACACTGACAGTTAAGGCCGGTAACACAGATTGTGAGGAGATTTTTAAATAATTTGCTTTTTTATTTACACATAATAAAGGTCAAAGACACATTATTGAGCACACTGATCTAACTACAGAGATGTGAACAGACTTTGAGTCAATATTGAAAACAAGTGAACCCTTGTAAATACCTGATATTTGAGTGTTTGCTGCTTCTTTGCATTAATTCAAGAAAAAATAACCACCACCAGTATTCAGGGAGCTTGTTTTACCAGAGAATTTCAGTGCAGATCTGATGTTGGTACAGCATTCCTAGAGGTGATCAGCTTGAAGAGATTTTGGGTTTATCATGCAGCAGGTTTCTAATCACTAAAAACAAAACAAACACACAAAAAAACATCTGTGAGCATGTTGATATCAGTAAATGTATCATTTTGTTTTATCGTCTATTATATCAAACATAGAAACAGCATCGCGTCCAAATAAATGTAATTAGATGTCATATTCAAAATGTTTCACTCGATTTCAAAACAATTTATTCAGGAATTACAGGTCAAGAAAAACTAACAATAATGTCAAGCAGCATTCATCATGCACTCGTGATGTTTTTATATTGTATTATTTATATTACAAAACATAGTAGGCTAACAGCATACAGCATGTCATATTCAACATGCTTCACTCAAATTCATACATTTCAGTAAGGTATAGTTCGGGGAAAAACCAAAAGCACACAATACCACGCAAACGTATACAAAAACAAACTGTACTTACTCATGAGAGTAACTGGAACAAATCGCACACCGCATCGTGAGGTAAATCCATCTGTTATCTTCTTTGCTGAAGAAGCGCTGTTTGTTTTGTTTTCTCTGTTCTTCCACACTGAGCATACAAGCTGTTGTGGGCGTGTTCATGTCGCGCCTGTCTCGCGTGGAGATTGTAATGAAAAAGCGAAAGTAGCTCGTGGGCGTGGTCACATTAAATTTAATGAGATCAGATTGAGAAACTCAGTATAGTGTTGGTTACTTACTCATTACTTTAACAAAGAATATTTGTTTTCAACATGACTTACTGCATTTAAAAGCAGCCACTTCAAGCTTTCTATAGATATGTTTCTCATGTATGTGTGTCAAGTTTCAGTTCATTTTAGTGATGGCTTTTTAAAAACAGTTTGTGGAGAGAACAAAGAAAAATCGTGCAGACTTTTTTTTTTACTTAGTTTGCAAACACACACACTTTTGTTGTTACTTAGGGTGAACTAAAAAAAAGTAGACATTAAACAGATTCGAATGGTGTACAATGCTTACTTGTGTTACCAAAATCAACAGAGTTATATTAGTGTCTTTTGCACTGATAAGAAAAAAAGACCCAAATCACGCAGGCGTGACGGCCGACCGCAGAGGGTTAATAAGGAGGAGATTGGTAGCAGCTGCGATCGTTTGTGCATGGTCCTCCTGAAATTCTATTAACAGATAATCCTTTCACTAGTTCCCACTTTCTCTGCGATAAAAATAGCTTGTTTGGCGGACTCTCCAGGGTACAAGAAGGGAGCCCGGCGGCCCCTGAGCCCTAGGAGGTTTACCCCTAGGAGGTTAGCGTTAACAGATGCTCCGAGCCCGACCTGGACAACGCCCAGAAAATCCGTAGAATGCGGACAGCGCCAAACAAGCCCCCCAAAAGTGCATGCAATGAGCTGGATGCGTGACTGAGTGCACAAAGGGGACTCCCACCCCATCTGGAGAACCTCTCTTTGGGAGCGGAGAGGCCCTACCGTTGGGGTTGGAGTAGAGAAATGTCCATCCCCTGACTACTGCCTTTGTGGTCCCCCGAGCACAACGGAAGGGACGGGAGCTGGTACCCTAGGGAGAGCCTAAAGATAAAGGAGATGGAGCAGAATAGGAAGGGAGGGGCTGGGGAAGTGAAGAGACCAAAGGAGGCCGGGGCGTAGGGTGATATAAGGACTTTAGAGGGGCCGGGCGGCAGGAAAACCGCCAGAAAGGGGCCGTGGTGGCAGGCGGAGCAGGCCAGATGGAGGCCAGGCGGCGGGAAAAACAGCCAAAAGAAAAAAGCAGTGGCAGTACAAGGCCAGAGAGAGGCTTGGCAGCAGGAAGACGGCCAGAGAGAGGCTGTGGCGGGCGGGCAGAAAAGCCGAAAGGAGGCCTAAGCAAGCAGCAACAGGGATGACAGGGACAGAAAAGGTATAGAAGAAGACCGGCTGAATAAGAATGTTTAGGGTTGAGGGTGAGTAAAGTAGAGAGGCTGAAAAGGCTGAGGAGCCGGGATGGATTGGTAGGCAGAGAGGGTGAAAGGGGAGGGAGGGAGGGGAGAGGAGAATATTTGCAGCTGAGCTGGGACAGGATTGAGGTGGGAGTTGGCCTGGTAAGGCCCGGGTAGCGGCTGAGATGCTACAGCCGAAAATATTTTTATGCAAAAACTGTAAGCTGCTGAGAAACCCTTTGATAGAACCGATTTGCATATTTTTGAGATGCCCACGCCCCCAGGCTTTCAAGTTCACTGCCTAGTGTGTATGTGCACAGCTGAGCGAGAACAGAACAGCCCGGAGTGGCTCGCAAGTCCAAACCATAAAAATGGACAAAAGTATGAGGGGTGGACCACCCAACAGCGTCACAAATGTCGGCCATGGAGACCCCTGATAGCAGGGCCTTCCAGCCCGCCACACCACGTGTTGAGTGCTCTCTGACTCCTAGCCTCGGCAGGAGACCAGAGGACTCATAAGATGTATTAATGGCATCCACTATCCATCTGCTTAAAGTCTGTTTAGTCACAGGGCACCCCTTCTTGGGTGGCCAAAAGCACACAAGCAACTGCTCAGACTTTCTCCATAGGGCATTTCTTTGTGACACATAGAGTTCAGCTTCTGCTGACCGGGTTCCATAAAGGGAGGAGGGTTGAAGGTCTACATTACTACTGGCTGTGGCGTGACCGTAGGTACCTTAGGACTGTAACTTGCTCGCGGGTACAGGAAGGCTTTGGCCATGCCGAGCGCAAAGTCCAGATGTGTAGGGGCCACTGAGAGGGCCTGAAGGTCACCTACTCTCCTCAGAGAACACAATGCAAGCAAAAATGCGGTCTTTATCGTAAGTAAACAATCTGAGATCTCCTCCATCAGAAACCCCTCAGCCCTCCATCCTTCTTTGGAACTATGAAGTAGCAGCTGTAGAACCTGCACTCTTTTTCATGAGGAGGGACCACCTCGATGGCCTCCTTCCTCAAAAGAGTTTCTACTTCTTGTTCCATCACCAGAACCTGCGTTGAACTCACAAAAGTGGGTAGCACCCCCGAGAATTGTGGCGGGGATCGCCCGAATTGAATTCTGTAACCTTTTTCTACAGTACCCAGGTTCCATTGAGACACATTTGGCAGTAGTTTCCATGCTGCTAAATAGTCTACTAAGGGAACCAGTCTCCCTCGGGGCAATCTCCTGAGGGTGCCGGGTTTGAGCAACCACCACACCCTCGGGTGAAGTGTGCTGTTCCCTGGCAGGGGCTGCCCTCTGAGGCCCTGAAACATTTTTCTCAGGGCTTCTTCTTCTTTTTCTGCGAGGCCTGCTTCCTCTTTTCTCTGAGGAAGATCCTCAGATCTTTATGATCCTTTGTAGGCCCCGCAACAGAGAGCTGCCATCCACCCTGGAACAGGCCCTGAGGTGCAAGCGGGGCGTCCATCAGGCAGACTCTGTCCTTTTCTTTTACTTCGGACAGAGTCAGCCAAAGATGTCTCTCTACGGCCACCATAGCTGCCATAGACCTGACGATGACACGGGCGGTCTCTTTGGTTGCATGTAGCCCGAGGTCAGCGGTTCTTCTGAGCTCTTGGATTTCATCAGAGCTCACTCGCTCGCCTTCGTCCAACGTGGTACGCCTGTAACACTCCTGTAACGAGCTAGGTGCTTGTGAAGCGGCGGCTTAGGCAGGAGCGAGCTCCTCGGTGTCAGAAATTTCAGACTCGTCGTAGTCAGACATGGTAACCTTCTCTTTCGAGCCAAAAACGCAGAAACTGAGTAGAGGAAGTGAGCGATATTTAACGCAGCGGAACAGGGTTTGGCTGGGTAATTAATAACGAGGAGATTGGTAGCAGCTGCGTTCGTTCGTGCATGCTCCTCCTGAAATTAGATTAACAAATCGTCATTTAATTGTGACGATAAAATAAAACAAATATCGGCATTATGACAATAAGGGTTTCCTACTTAAAGCACAGAGGTCCCTTCACATCGAAAAGTTACTAAAAAGGGGTACCTTGAGCCTTAAAAATGTGACGATGTGTTGGAGTGAGACTTTGTTGTTTTCAGTGTCCACTTATGCTATAGAAATTGAAGAATAGTTACATTTTGTGTTTAGCTATAATACCTAAAACAATTTTGATTTCCATATATTTACCCAGTGCCACGAGTTCAGGAAGGTTCAGAGAATCTGTTTGAGAATAATCTTTAATTTTACTAATAGTGGTACTAGAGATTCAAAAATTATGTAATTGAACCTTAACTTTTAACTATTAATCCTTGAAACTCCAAATCTGGACTGCCTGACTCAATTATTTGAAAAAAAGAGAGAAGCACAATGTGTGCACTTTTGCTCCCTGATTCAAAAACATTTTGCTATCAGAGTTAGGAAAGTTATGAGTATTTTTGGCAAACCATAGTTGAAAAAAATCAGAAACCAACCAATATCCTTGTGGTGTGGCAGAAGTCACCACGAATCTAAACCAAAAAAAGACAAACATCTGTTACATTTTGACATTTTTGTGAATCTCAGTGAAATTTCATATTCTAATGAAATGCTGGAGGCTCAGAAGTGGTTTCAGATCGATGGGTTTGGGAGGGAAAACGCCTTAGTGGTTCGAGGGGTTTCCTTCAAAGGCCAGATAAAGCCCTAAAGAAAAATATACTGTAAGCATTCTTTCAGAAATTACAGAGTAGAATTATGGTAGAGGTCAGATAAAGGACTGAGGAACTCACATATTTTGTCTTAAAGTAACCACCTCGAAATTTGAATTCTGCTATCATTAACGTTGATGTCTGAAGAATATTCTGACTTCTATTCATAATTAATGAAGGTGATAAAGGTCTTAGTTAACATTAAAAAGTAGTAACTCCTACGGTCTTTACTATCAATGAAATTTATGGAGAATTGTGTATAAAAGTGTAATATCTGGATTGTATTACTAATGTGAACTATTTACTGTAATACACCAAAGTGTTCATCACAAGCCTTCCGATACACAATAAAATAGTGCATCAAATGTTGTCTATATTGATTAAGAAAAAAGAGCTGCCTGTTTTTTTCCCGAACTCAATGTTGTCTGACCTATGGTAACCTTCGACATAGATGAACACAAAAAAAAAAAAAAAAAAAAATATATATATATATATATATATATATATATAGTGTATGTTGCTTACAGTACAGATGGCAGTGTGCAGGTACATAAATGTGAAGTAACTGTAAAGAACATCTCGGTTACATTTGTAACCCTCGTTCCCTGAAGAAGGGAACAAAGATGTTACGTCATTGACTGATGTCACGGGATCCCGCCTGGGAGGCCAGTCGACTCTGATCTTTGGAGAAAAAGCCAATAAGAATTGGCCAGTGGTTTTTGCATGCCTAGACACTCCCCCATACATACGGGTATATAAGATGGCGCCGTGCAAAAGACCATTAGGTTTCTGCTGAGGAACCCAGCGCAGTCCGACCTTGTGGCAAGAGGGACATAATGTCTCTGTTCCCTCCTTCAGGGAACGAGGGTTACATACAGTACGTAATCAAGACATTCCATTTCAGTCAGTCAATATGACGTTATGTCATTGACTGACGTCATGGGGTGCCTATAGAAAACGCCACAACCTGGACTGCGTCACGTTAGAGGCACAAATGCTGACAGGCTGAGACTGGACAGTGTTTCAGGCCAAATGGAAGCTCGAACGTAACCATCCAAATGTCCTGGAGGCCAGAAAACTTGCCCTGCAGGGGTGCCTGGATACCAGAAGCAGGAGTTGGGGGCAGAGCACACTGTGTCCTGTGTGGAAGAGGTCTTACTAAAGTAAAGAGAAAACGGTGGGAAAAAAACGTGGGATAAGATGCCAGATCCAAACAGGGGTAAGGAACCCCTCTATCGGCACAGTTCAAGCTACTCCGCTAGCTAGAACTGTGGGGCAGTCGAGGTACCAGATGTATCCTTTCGGAAAAACTGGAAGAAAAGCGCCAGGATCCAATTGGGATGGCACTGCAAGTCAACACCTGCCTGGCCTTCCCGGAAATACCGGATGTTACCACCAGCAAGATGTGTTTGATGGCCTCTGTCTGTTTCTGGACTGCCGAGAACTGCTGGGCAAACATCTTGACAATGTCGGCAAAGAGGCCGCCCTGGGAGATGTGTGCATCAAGATAGCAGACTTTGTGGCGTCACCCATCTGCGCCAGGTTCAGCCAGAGGTGGCGCTCCTGGACCACCATGGTGGACATCACCTGACTGAGGGACTACGCATTGATCTTTGTTGCCTGGAGAGCAAAGTCGGTTGCCATGCACAGTTCTTGCATCAACCTCTGGCCAGAACTACCCTAGTCCTTTTAGTGCATTGGCCTAGTGGATCTGCAGGATGGCTATGGGAGGCAGGGCTGAAGCAGTCTGTCCCACAGTGATGTAAGCCTTGGCATCGAGAGCTGACGAGAGTTTACTGGCTTTGGATGGGAGATGTGGGCGATTTCTTCAGGTGGCGGCGTTTTGTACCGCAACCGCACGCTCTGCCTGGGGGATTTCTGCATACCCCCTGGCAGCTCCATCATCGAGCATAGTGAGGAGGGAGGAGCTTAACCGTGCCCTAAATGTATATAGTGCCTTCCATGATTTGGTGAGCTCCTCATGAGAAAAGAAAGGTACTGAGGCCTAGCATGGCTAGGAGTCACGCCGGAGCCCACAAACCAATTGTCCAGCCTCAAGCATTCAGGGGTGTGTGGGGAATTTACCTCCAGCCCGATGCTCACCATCTTATATACCCATATGTACGGGGGAGTGGCTAGGCATGCAAAAGCCACGGCTAAAAAAGCTCTGTGGGTAATCAGAGTCGAATGGTCACCAGGTCGGATTCCATTACGTCAGTCAATGACGTAACGTCATAGTGACTGACTGAAAGGGAACTTTTTTCATTGGCTATCCGATTGTTGTTTATCACAATATCAGAGTAACATAGCGACGTTAAATGTAGCTTGATTCAAATATGCTTTTATCCCAAAAAAGTATAAATTGCAAATGCACCATCACCTAAGGTCAAACATAATCAGAGCGCTGAATTGGTTTCTGGCAGTCTTTGGATTCTCACACATCCCAAGGTTTTTCTTAGAACTGCTTTTGATGGAGAACCAGACCAAGATCTGTATTCTATTGCACAGCTTCATTCCACAGGAACTGTAGCGATTTGGACGTTTGCAGCAATATAAGGTGATTTCAAAGGAGAGGATGAGAAAAAATAGCTGGTTCTCTGTGAAGCAGGGTGGGTCTATTGATTTTTTTTTTTTTTCCTTAGAGATGTGGGGTAAAAGACATTTGTCTCAGTGTACAGGTATATGTGATAATTTAAACATACATACAAGATGTCCAGCAATGGTACAACCACTGTAAGAAACACAGACAAGTCCTTTTTTGTGCTTCTAGCGTGCTTCTAAAAACTTCTAAAGTGCTTCTAAAAAACGTATTTTTTACACTTTACATGTTACCCTTGGGAGATATTATCAGGAGACATGGTGTTAGCTTTCACTGTTATGCTGATGATACTCAGCTATACATTTCTTCTCAGCCAGGTGAAACACACCAAATTGAAAAACTAACGGAATGCTTAGCTGTTATAAAACATTGGATGTCACGTAAAAAACCCACAGGTGTCACACTATCAGTCTCACTGATCCCAGTTCAGCCATCTACTCAATCTCAGTCATCAGAGCTTAACGAGCTTCACCTGAAACTAATCATGCTCACAGTATATAAGCTGCAAACACCAGAGAGTAGATGGCTGATAATGTAGGTGTTTATGTAGTAATTTATTTGTTTTATATTTATTTCTATTTATTTTTATATTTATATATATATATGTATATGTATATTTAATATACCCCTTTCCTGTAATCCCTCATTATATCAAAGCCCATAGTATTTAGATTTCCAACCATCATGCGCTCCACACTCCTATCCAGCAGATGGCGGGAATGCACCTATTCATTTGGTTTGCCAACCGCCATTAAAAAGAAAAAAGAAAGAAAGAAAGAGTAGATGGCTGAGCTCAAGGTAAACCTACTGTCTACTTACCTGCTGCCTAGTATACATTCCAAACCATTGGATGTGTTCAATATCATGTTCTAGTGGAAACTTAACTCTATCGTCTTGCTACTGCTGTGTTTGATCATTGTATCCAAGAAGCTAGAGTCTTACCCTGCTATTTACCTGTGAAGTCCTCTCTCTCAAGGAAAGCTTGAATCTCAACCGGATACTCACCTGGAAGGTCCATTGACTGGAGCGATCTCAGGAAGCTTACTTCACTACTCACCCACAGTGCCATCTGCATGGTACCATAGCGATCAACATTGCAGCAAAAACAGTGAGAACTCCCTTCTCCATTTCCCTGTCTACACTTACCGTCTGTTCCTTACCTGTCTTCACAGGACACCACCAGGAAACCTTCAAGGGCAAACAGTACCTTCCAAGCAAATAACATCACGAGTCAAAGACTAAGTCAGACCATCACCATACTCATCTGGGCACCCCTGAGAGCGATCTGGAGATTGCTCTCTCCTTCGCCGCTGCAAAAGCTTCACAAGCTTCACAAGTTTATTTAAATTGTCAATAAACTTTATCAAATTACTCACCGTTGTCCGGACTATCCTTGCCTGAGCGTTACAACAGGTAATAATCTAGAAGACTGTCTAACACTTGATGGCTGCTCTGTCAGTTCTTCTTTATCAGTTAGGAACCTAGGTTTGCTGTTTGATACTGTAGCAATCTTTCATTTGAAACCCATGTGTCTAGTATCTGTAAAACTAAATTTTTCCATCCCAAGAACATATCTAAATTGCGTCCAATGCTTTAACCTCAAATGCAGAAATGTTAGGTCATGCGTTTATGACCTCGAGGTTAAATTATTCTAATGCTTTATTGGGTGGTTGTTCTGCACGCTTGATAAATAGACTACAGCTAGTTCAAAATGCAGCAGCTAGAGTCCTTACTAGAACCAGGAAGTATGAGCATATT
>JAUMHQ010000046.1:929528-945071 GCA_032361165.1 Enteromius paludinosus | reverse complement strand
ACCTGTAAAACCGTTTCTGGGCATTTTTTCCCCTTACCTAAGCTACATACCTTCTATGTACATATCAGAAAACAATTTAAAATATTCTCTCAATGCATTCTATGGCACCTTTAATACCATTCTTTTTTAGATGATTAATAAATGTTTTTTATTAAAACATTTTGATTATTCCTGATTCCTCTAGTAATTATGTTTCTGATTTTTTTATGTGATCTGATTTGTGTTATCTGTATGTGACAGTATTTTTTAGAGCGTATGTATCATTACCTCTTTCACTTTAATATTGCGCTGTTTTTAACAATACTCACAAAACACTGGCTATCAACTCTCTCACATTGGCCCCGAGTCATCAGGCCACCCTTGCATTTCTGTTGCACCCGCACAAACAACAGCCAATAATAATTCTTAACTTGATTTGGCAAAATCAATTTTCACTTTATGTGTATCTGAGGGTTGCAGGCAAAGTTAAATTTGACAAACAAGAAGCAATTATTTTCTGCTGGCCATCTCTGGAATGCTCTTGACCTTAATTGCATTTCATTGCGGTGCTGGAAATTACAGACCTGACCACATAACTTCAAATTTTATTACTTTGCGCTAAGCCTGTTTTCCATTTTCTGTCTTTTAAGATAATAAGTGATTTTAAGTATGATTGTTATCCCCACCAAACCAGCTAAATCCATTTGATAGGATAACTGGAAGTGTTGTTTGGACCCCATTGACATTCATCCATTACAGTAGGTGGTGGTTTTGTAGTGTGTTGTAATTTTGTTGCAGTCCATCCGAAGTTGTTCTCAGGCAGTGTGAGAACTGAAAAAAATTGTGTGTGGTGGGACAGTGAGCATGGAGCTGTAATAAAGGCTTGCTAATGACCCTGGTGTAAGGTCCAGCGCCAGAACATCACAACAACAGAGCTGCTGTCAGCTTCTCTTTGCAAATGCTCACTCTCCCTTAATGGAACATCTGAGTCAATAAAAACAATCATCACACTCATTGCCATTGAAAGCCAGGAAATAATTTTAGCTACTCAAAGAAAGCAAGCCCACGGTGCATAATCTATCGCTTCAGAAATGAGCACTTCTCTTTGCTATTCTGGTTAAGTATGTGTTGAGGTTTGGTGTTAGATGCCTAATGTTATTTGTGGCTCCGTGGTTAAAAGATGTACTATACAGTTTGAATGTGCTTTTATGGTTTCTATCATTCACAGTGAAGATTTTCACCAAATTCTTTCCTCTCTAATGAACCTCGCACACTCAATAAACCCCCAACATGGGCTTTCATTTTGCCAATGAGGGTCAATAGCTGGACAGGGTGTCTCCAAGTGCCTTCTCTTTTTCAAGACATTAATGGAGCTCAGCCAAGACCCACAGAGCAGTCCCAAGGGTCCTTCCCAGATATCCGCAATGATACCCAATCTGGCCCCATTAGCGCTCTCTCCACCCATCAAAAACATGACTTCACGAATGCAGAATTAAAAATTAACCATCTCATATCCATTTGCTGATGGCTCCCACAAAAGAACATGAAAAAGCAGATTCCCTTAAGGATTTCTGGAGAAGAAATGACTCCTGCAACCCTATATGTGGAGGAAAGTCTGACAGTGATAACAGGAACAGAACGGATGAAGTTACTTAAACAGACCCCAATAGTACTGAACTAGGAACTTGTGCAACAGCTGTCAAATAAAAGATTTAAGTTGCTACATGCATGATGAACTCTGCGATAATTGTGCCAAATTTGTTCTTATTTTATATAATATACCTATGTGTATATGCTTTCCCGTTGGAGTGCCCACAAGTCCCTCCAGGGGGCACTCCATTCAGAAGGTCACCCTATCACCACTGACTCTCAGACTGTTATGCGGACTACATTACCCAGCAGCCATTGCACCATCACACCACCGCTTCATCACACACACACACCTGTACCTCATTATCCAGGCCCACACTCTCATTAACACCTGCATATAAACCAGATTCACACTTCAGATTACTGCTAAGTCAGGTTTTGCATTTCCAAGTGTATTTTCTGTAACAAAGGAAACATGGATGTGCAGATCCATTCGCAAGCTTTATTTGTGTTCAGATAGGCAGGGTCAAAATGCTAGCAAACAGAGCAATGGGGGTAAGACAGAATCAAGGTCGATGTAATCAGGCAAGAAGCAAACAATCAAAATCGCAAATAAACAATCCAAGATAACAAACGATAAAATAAACATGGCTAGGAACGCTCGATAAATGCAACACAAGGAAATCCTGACTTTGCGGTAATCTAGTGTTTGAATCTGGCTTATATGCAGGTGTTAATGAGAGTGTGAGCGTGGATAATGAGGTGCAGGTGTGTGTGATCAAGTGGTGGTGTGATGGTGCAATGGCTGCTGGGAAATGTAGTCCAGAAAACAGTCTGAGAGTCTGTGGTGATGGGGTGACTTTCTGGATGGAGTGCCCTCTGGAGGGGCTTGTGTGCACTCCAACGGGAAATCATGACGATACCATCACACACATTATACTGCACTGTACTTGTTCCTTTATACATACTAAATCAAAAGGATAGTCCAGCAAAAATGAGAGAAAACGTCTGTAATTAATTATCATCTTCAGAACCCAAATTAAGAGATTTTTATTAAATCTGAGATCTTTCTGACCCTGAGCATTGGAACTACCACATTCAAAGCCCAGACACACTGTGTAAGCACATTGTTAAAATAGCCCATGTGACATCAGTAGTTCAGCCTTAATTTGAGAAAGTTACAAGAATATGCTTTGTGCACAAAGAAAACAAAAATAACGACTTTAATTAAAAAATAATTTCTCTTCTGTGTCAAAAAGAAGATTCAGGTAAGAAAGCACTCAGATTTAATCAAAAATATCTTCATTTGGGTTCCGAAGATGAACAAAAAGTCTTACAGGTTTGAAAGTGTGAATAATTAAAGACAGAATTGATATTTTTAGGTGAACTATCCCTTAAGAAAGACTTCAGAATGACAGTTTTATCATATTTTAAATGATCTTCACCCACTCCACTGTAATCTGTCACTTGATAACCTGACTGACTTGCACCGCTGCCATACTTTGAAAGTCTTACATTCTTCTTCTTCTGACATCTTCTTCTCACATCAGTGAACATTCTATCGCTTTGATTTTTCAATAACACAATCAAAGTCACCATATTTTTCGATTGTTACCAGCACACCTTTCATCCCTGTAAAGTTCTGTAGCTATAATGTGTACATTTCTCTAGCTATTAATAAATAAATTAATAAACAGCCACCAAAAACCTTAAGGAAATACTCTCCCAGCACACTCTGAAATACAGTCCTTGATTCTGATTGGTCAATCACAGCATTTTGTGGTTAAATGTGTTTTGTATACAATACGTTTTGTACATAACCGACTCTTATTTACAGTTACTTAGGCTACAACCTTCACATATAAGCTAAGGAGAACATTTGCAGCGGAAAGCCTAAAAACATCAACTGTGAGTACTGCCATGGTTATAATAACATAGTTTTCATTCTTAAAATGTCCCAAACTATTAGATAAAAGTATAAAAATCCTCCATCATACGGACAGCTTTCTCAGGGGAGCAAATCCTACTAGATAGAATTGATTAATATTTCCCATTTCAAAATCACCAACAGTACATCTTAATCCTGAGGTGTGGCAGCCCTTACCTGTCAAGAGGATTCTACTCTCCATTTCATAGCAGCCTTTAAGTGAGCTTACCGGTTCAGCTGCTGCCAGGGGATTTCTGAGAGGATACCAAAAACACCCAGAAGCTGGACCGGTGTGCTACATCACAAATGCTGCTTTGTTCATTTGATGCTTTTATGCCATTTATGATAGATCTGGCCAGACATTTATTCGCAGATGTGTGTGATGATGTCACATCAAATCCCTCCTTGAGACTTGACCTTGGTTGTATGTTATGCATTTTTCATGTCTATCCAAAATAGTTACTCTGCAAAATTCGGCAGCCAAATTAATAAGTGTTTCTTTTTTTGCATACTTTGTTTAACAACAACAACAAAAAGGCCACTAAAATGACTCTGCCTTAAATTAAAAGAGCATGTAATGGATTCCTTTCAAAAGTGTTAGACTAGTTTAATGACAAATGAGAAAAAAAAAGAGCACAAGAGTAGAAAAATGTTCCTACATCACTAATATATGAGAGCACCGAATCTATCTGGCCCAAAATGACAAATGAATAGACTGCTGGGCATTATATATTAAAGTAAAACATTTTTTTGAATGGAAAATTATTTTGGCCACCTGTAATTATACTGGGATTCATTTAATATCTAATTTATATTATTTCAGAATTTTAATTCATTTATTTGTTGTTTTACTTAAATTATGGATAATGTAAGCTTTAATAATGAGTGTTTCATATTTCTGTAGGATATGTGTGTGCCTTGGGCTGATTGATATTGTAATAATATAATGCATTAAAATTATTACATACCATCTTTGATTAAATGCATTTTATTTAGGTTAAATCTGATTGAATTTCTGGATTGGTTTAGGTTAAACCCACTAAATACCCTCGTATCATAAAGCAAGCACACTAATCTAAGCGGGGACTAATCATATCGATTCGTGAACCGCCGAATGATCACGAATGTTTCCGAAAATGCGCGCTAGCAACCTGTAAGCCAGCCAGAGCCAGGCAGGCAGGCAGGGAGGGAGACAGCGTGATTGAGGGGACTGTAGGCAGGCAGACCAGCAGAGAGTCTCCGAGCGCTCTGGAGCACAAGTCCGTGAGACACAAACTCTGGATTCACAACAATAGAAGCTTTTCCACTCAACCGTAGTTATAGAAACCAGTCTCAATAACGGGATTATAACAGCCGCGTGGCACATTAGTAAAAGAAGAGTCGTTACTCTGTGGAATCAAAGAATTTTCCAGACGATTTTTAAAAGTGGATTTGTACGTGGCCAACTGAACCGGGTGAAACGAGCGGTTGCCGTGCACGGAAAGAAATGCAAACCGCGGCGGAACGGAGAGACGGTGAGTTCGAAGCGTTTACTTTTTCGTTCTGTCTTGCTCATGGCATTGCTTTTCATAGAGCAGTACTTTGAAGGCGATAATTACTTGCATTAACGAACAAGCTTCTCAGCCACGAGGTTTGGAGCCACCGCTAAATTCTAGTAACGTATTTCTCAAAGAAACTAACGGGCGAGTTGACGTCGGCTAAGCTAGTGTATAGCTAACCGAGCGATTTAAAAACTTACAGATCTTTAGTTTAGGGTGCTTCGCAGTCTGCAGGCGAGTTGCCCTCCCAGAATAGTAAGTTGGAAGCAAGACTGATTATATTTTCTTGCTGTGATTCTCATTTTAGTGCCTCGTGGTATAAGAGCAAGTGCAGGGCGCAATGTAGTCCTGTCATGCAAATGAACTAACTAATGATGAAGTTGAACTACTGACCACATGTATTCTGTAATACCCGGCGCATATTTTCTCGGGTAAGTTAAAAGGCAAACATACAGAAGAAGTGACGCGGGACATTCTTATGTCACTAACGTTATAGGGTGGCTGTGTCACAAAGATGCTTCATCTCGTGTAAAATATGCCACAGATTAGTGTTGTGCAATAGTGTCAATGTTTTATATACTTATGCATACATTTGAACTGATTCAGTCTAGTGTGATTAGGAAAAAGCGTGCAGAAATCAATTCAAAACACGTACATGGACAAGATTTAGTGCATTTTTTTTCCAAGATGCCACCGTCTGTGGATGAGCGTGCATATCCTAAAACGCACACTCCCACATAGATGTATTATACAAACATATTGGTCTTTTTTTTTGCAGTTTTCACTAAAATGTAGCCGTAGGCTGCCTTTATTAAAGACGATGTCTGTTGAGTTCAGTATTTCTAATCGCATTAAAATCAAATATTTCTACATCGCATAATGAGTTTCTACATGTTTCCAAGTCGCAATATTTTAAGAAGCCTTGCAAACTAACACTTATGTTCACACTGCTCTTTGAGAAAGTCTTATTTGACCTGTTTTTGAAGATATTTTGGTGGGGCTTCACAGAAATCTGTCAGTGAGATTTCAAGCTCGCGCGTGTTAAAACGCACCAAATCTAAATCCTATATTTACTCACGTTTATGTTGCTCGCGTCTTTACGGCTGTTTTTTTCCTTGTACCAAAAAAGGATATTTTCTGCAGACTGGCAGTCTTGTAACGTCACCTTTCAAATTCATACCGTCTTTTTTTCCAGACGTTGTAAATGGTGACTGAGACTGTCAGCCTCTTGACATTCTGCCTAACAGCTTCTGTTGTAAAAAAAGAAAGAAGGCATTTAGGTTTAGAACAGCATGATAGTAAATAAATGATCACAGGCTCTTAATTTGTTAGTGAACTGTCCCTTTAACATCGCTCATGCAGCAGAACAATGCCACTCTTGTTATGCTATAGACATTATGCATTATTTGTTACGCTGGTTTTGTTGCCCTTTCCCAGGTCCTTCCACACAGCAATTCTCTACGTCAGAAGTTATTTTAAGCAGGGAGCCTATAATATACATGACCATACGTGAACACTACAGGCAAGGCTTTCAACAGTCCAGAGTCTGTATTGATTAAAAATAAACAAACAAGCATATACGAGGAACTTCAGAGTGCTCATGAAGCATGTCCGCAATATCAAATGATCTGGAAGAGCTCAAGAGCAAGTTTCGTGCAATTGCATCAGAAGTCTGGAATAATTTGGCCAAAGACAACATCGTTTCTTGATCCTGTGCAGTCTTCTGTGCTACTGTTCATTTGGACTGTGTAATTAGTTGAATATTCTTTCAGTTCTGGATTTGTTCGTAAAAGACAGAATGGCTCCTGAGGCTAAAGGATGGCTGGAGAAAATTTGTGGTCTGTATTTTGACAGGCATTAAGATGAACTGACAATATCGCCCCCAGTAGCATCCGTGCGATTGGATCACGGGCACATTTATGTCATCATATTTGTTGCTTTGGTGAGTGACTGAACAATGCAGTCAATCATTGTGACCCGCTGAAAGTAAAATCTAATACATAAAAGATGTTGTGCATACGTTAACTCTAGGTCAGCATGTTTTACATTAATAATTGAAGAGCCATGGCAGGTGTCAATAAAGAGCGTGAAACATGTAACCAAGATGCACAGTTGTTTCTAATGGATCTTTGAGTTTTTTTTCTTAGCAGTTTTGTCAATATATTTTAGTATCTTCCACCCACTTACCTATTTTATTCTGGCAGAGGGAACTAAATGGCACATTAAAAATTCTTGGCCCCTCTGTTGCCACATGCTGAAAAGCCACTTGGTGCAAACTTCCCCCTTGCTGACGCTGTCTTATGGTTTCCATATGCGCTGAATTTGGGTAATTTCAGGGCCCGGGCTCTAATGAGAGATTTTATTTCTGTAATGCATCGGTTGTGGTGTCGGGGATCAACATTTATAGGACTCATATCTGGGAACTGTGAGCCTTTTGGACTTCTCAGTGGCACATTGGGCTCTGGCATGGGAATACGGTTTCTTTTATTTAAACAATTCAGTCGAGTCAACACTTTTAAGGAGTCATGTGGAACAGTCAGTGTGGTCGGAATATTTTTAATGTTGTAAAGGTTTCAAGAAGGTCATGAGTACCTAAATAAAAGACAAAGCTTTGAAACTCTACATTTAATTTCTTTGTCCTTGAAAACAGGCCTTTCTTGCCTCAAATGCACAACCTGTAGTAAAATAAAGACACCTTTTTATACTGTCCAGAATAGAAATATTATAAATAAGTGCAAAACTATGATAAATGAATATAGTTTTTTATATTTCAAATTCCATACTGTCTCACCATCTGGGGGTTGCTCCATGTAGTAAAAGTCAACAAATAAACAAGTAGTCTGAGGCTTTTGCTTTTCTAATAAAAATCACATTTTAGCAAGGTTTTTAAATGAATCAAAGGCCTTGATCATGAATCCTTACAAAAATGAGTTAACTGTTCCTGTTACGTGACCATCATTTGTTCACTTTTAACTTGGCCTTCTGTGAAAGGGTTCAGTTGCTCACTTTCGTTTGGAGCCCCATGACTCTGCAAGTCATCCGTTGTGTTCTCTACCCAAGTTGCTGTCATTTTGAAATGACAGAGTTTTCATATTTCTCAGCCTCTTCAGTGTTTAGAGGCCTGTGAAGAAGTTAAGTGTCTGGAAGCTAATTCTGTAGTAATTTGGCTGCTGATTGAAAACAGGTTCTCCATTAGTAGGCCTGCTGGTGGCATTATAAACCATTTACACCACAGTTTTATGGGACATCTCCATTTAACGAAAAGTGGAAACAGACTTTGGCCTAGAAACGGCCCAGACCCTTTATAACAACGGTAGCTGAGGCTATTTTGAAGAGCCCCCCCCCCATGTTTCAAGTTCTACATTATTTGCATAAGTTACAGCTTTGACGGTTTACGCTGAGAGGTAATTGAAAGGCCTTGCTCTGATTTATTTTGGAGAGTATCTGAGGAAAGATAGAGGCCTTACTCTGCAAGTTGAATGCTACTTTTGAAAGCCAGCTCTTCTGTGGTTTTCATCTTGTTTACTAGTGAAAGCCTATTCTTTTGACACTTGTTAATATTGGTGCATACACATTTTGTGCGTGTTTGATATTTGATCATAATTCATTGTTTGACACCAAAAATAAAACGGGACCTCTTTTATAGCTCATGCTATGGCTGGATAGTATACAAAATATTAACCAATGGCATTTGCGGTTAACAGGTTCATAAAAGTGTTGCAGCTTGCATGTTAATAAACAGTGCAGCTGATTTGGCTGATATATATGGCTGATCCTGGCTCAATCAGCCATATTTATGATGCATCACTGTTTGTATATTAACTGCAGAATGTGTAGCATACCAGCTAGATGAGATGGACACACACATAGGCTACTTGTATACTGTATGTGGTTAACGGAAATGTTTTTTTGACTGAGCTAAGCAAATTTTGTGTTCTTAACTTTGACCCCAATATCTATTTTAATTCATTATAATGACGTGAGGCTTAAATTGTAGCACTTGTAGCGCTTAAAACTAACATATAGTTTTTTTTTTTTTTTTTATAAATTAAAAAAAGAATAGAATGTTAATTTATTAGACTTAACATAAAAAATAATGATCCGTGTTTGGTTTTCAAACACTTTAATATGTCTATTACTCCTACCATTATATAAGATTCTGTTCATACCGCCCACCCTTAGCTCTTGTAGTGTGCCTATGACGCCACAGGCCATGTCCAGTTTCTGGTTTTGCGTGTGACTTATTAGATTAGTGCATTAGTCACCGGGCCTCCGTCACCATTGTGGTGGCTCCATTAGGCAGAAGAACGTGTCCAAGGTATGATTACTGCCAGAGAGTTGTGAAGGTGACCTCCCCCTCCAATCCAAACACGCAGACACACGTACACAGTTTCCCTTGCTGTCTTTGTTGATTCACTTCTTGCTACTCTTTTCTGTCACCGCGATTTTCAATAATCCAATAAACTCAGGCAGCCGCTTGTCATATTGACATGCATGTGGTCCTTTGCGCTGTCACTCAGGAAGATGAATGTAGAGGGAGTTGCGAGTCACAGTACTGATAGAGAGGATTCTTTAACGTTTATGCAGCATTAATGGCCTTGTGTGTTTAACAATTAAAAATTTGCTGTGGGCTTCTGTGAATATTGATAAGGGAGGCTCTTGTGCAGCTCGGTTTAGATTACTGTGACGTGCAGTTGTTGTGGTGTAGGTGGGTTGACTGCCAAACAGTGATTTGGATTGTAGTGCCTGTATTTAAGCATTGTAGCATTATTGTGGCATCAGAGTTGAGATATTCACAAGACCAATAATAGTCTGACGAACACGTTATATAGCGGACAATTTTGTCAAACAGGACGGATGAGTGTGGGAGTGGGCGGAGACCGTCCTACTTCCTACTGAAAATATGAATTGGAAAAAACGGTGTCTGCTGTGGTAATGAGAGTTTACACTTTAAAAATAGATACTTAACCTGTTGATAATTTGGATACTCAAGACTTTCATAGTTCCTCTTTTTGTCATGTTTGTACGACAGGAACGCACAGGAGCACATTTTACTACTAAGTACTACCAGTGATGTAAGCGAATGTTAATTGGCTAATTCAACACCTATGAAACACCAGCTATCTGGCATTTATAAAAAGCCACAGACATGGAAAACGGCAATAACAGCATTTAGCTATACCTGTTGTCTGCAGAGTTGTGTTCTTTTCTCAGCCTCGATCACATGTAACACTGCAAGTTGTCATAGTAGGTTTCAGATTTTCTCACTCTTTCAATTGCGGAAATTGCGCATCTACATTCCATCTCCATTATCACTAAACCCACGATACACAACAAAAACAAGTTCAGATCGCAGTGTCCTCCATTCACCAGTTGTTTGAAAATGCCGCAAATAAAGATGTTGCCGTTGGCCGCTTTAAAGTTTCTGCTGCCGGTGCAAATGCTACTAGGAAAACAGCCTGAGGTGGAAATTGTTTCCCTAGGAACCACAATGCTGGATAGTTCCTAAAACTATGCAATGCGAAAGTCCCTTTAGACTCAAAAGTTCCCTATTTGAAGTTCCCCAAATACAGACTACAGTATTTCCATGATCTCTGGTGTAATAATGACACATCAGCTTGCTTTTTAAACTTTTTATTGATAGAAACTGGGAGTATTGATAAATTAATTAACCATGATTAAGTTTTACTCATGATTAGGCTGCCTCTGTCACCCATAATTATTGAATAAAGTAATTTTTAACAATTTTGAATATTCGGTGTGTGTCAAGCAGCTTTATAATGATGCCAATCATAATGATAATCTTTATTTTCTATAGCAACTTTAAATGTTACTTCTCGGAGTGCTGTACATAAGCAAATAAAACATCCAAAAACACTATATAAAAATACAAAATAAGCAAAAAGGAAAGAAAACATGCATTCAAAACCCTTAATAAATGGGTTTTAAGTGGTTTTTTTATTTCAATAGGTACAGTATGGAGTTCCACAGTTTTTATCAGCGGGGCACAAAATGTATTTTTTTATTATCCAGTTAAACCTAGATGCAGCAATTCTGCAATGTTCATTTAAAATTTAAATGACATGAGTAATTAATGACATAAAGGGATATTTCAATCCAAAATTGAAAATCTCCAGCAGCTTTAAAATCGGTTCAATTGTGAAAGTCTTCTATTGTGTCCCAGGCCTAAGTCTCTACATATGACATGTGGGTCAGTTTCTCAATGCAAGTCTTCAGTGTAGTATAAAGACTTTATTCTCACTTGTTTGGGTTTGCTTGGTTAATCAATTGGTATTCACTATGTAGGGATGGTTTAGTGAAGTAATTGGGCATAATTGCAGTCCAGCTTCAAATCAAAAGGTCAGCACTGACCAGCTGCTCTGAAACAAATCTGTGTTTGTTTTATTTTAGCAAACATTGTGTTTTTTGCTCCGCAAAAATACCTCCGCTAGCACTTTCTCTTCTCACTGTATGGTCACCTCCGGTGTGGACTGTGGAATATTCTCAATTCATCCTGACTGAATGCAGAAAACAAGTCAGTTTTCTGTCAGCCATTATAGAAAGAAATCTTCCACAAAGCATACAGCAACTGCTTCGGGAGTGTTGAAGGAAGCTAGGTTGCTGCCTTAAGCTGTTTTTAAAGGGTGTATGGACAGGGTTTGTAGTTTTTGATGGAAATGGCTTTGAATGTTTTTTGTGTGTGTGTCCCACTGGATGTAGTCTCCAGACTCTATCATGAGGACAAGAGGAAGCAGCGTGCAGGAGAACGGGAAGATGCAGTTCTGGCACTTCATCTTCCCGCTGGTGTGCCAGATGGAGAAGACCGAGGGAGTCCTGGCATAGAGGGGGTGCTGGTGACTGCCCAACCATCACAGAAGGGCTCCCCCCTCTTTCCAACTGTGTCTGTCCTCTGGACAAAGACAAGAAGAGACCATTTAAACAGAAAAGTAACCGTGGCAATGTGATAGGTGGTTTTTCATGTATGTGAAAATATGTTCTAAAAATACAGAAGTTGTTACATTTTTCATAATTGTTAATATTCATATTTAAAAATAAATGAACCATATTATTCTTGCTTCAAAGCTAGTGAATTGCCCATCTAAATGGGTGAGCAAGCAATATTTTTTGTTGAGCTCTGTGATTAGCATTATATCTGGTTAGAGCAGATAAAAAAAGTGCAACTTACTTTAGTGGAAGCATGTTTCAACTTTCAAGCCAAGACATGGTTATAATGCTTTGTGTCATCTTTTGTTCCGTTAATACTGTAATGCACTTGCAGACAGCCAAACTTTGAGACTTTCTGGATTCTACTGATTTAATATTTTTGAGCTACTGTCATAATCGTTTCATAAACCGCAAGTGATGTTGTGGTCAAACTGCATGTCTTGGAACTCTACACCGGATGTCTCTCACTCATACTGAAGGACTGGACTGTTTCTCAGAAAACCATGATTGGATTTAATCCAGACGTTAACAGGAAGCAAATGACTCTCATAAAATTAGGTAAAGCAATAAGAAACTCATAAAGACTATTGTTCCTGGGATGTCTGAATGCCAACATGTTTTTCCCACAGAATATATGAGAGTTTCTTGTAACATTCTGTCAGAAATATAACATATGATACAATCTCTTCTGTGGCTATTTCGCATCCATGAGGAACTGTTGGAAGTCTACAGATGCATTGCAGAAATACATTTGGAAAGTGCTCTGGATTTTAATATACAGTTGAAGGTACATGACGAGGAGTAGATGTATTCTTAGACAGCAATGTATGAAAGGTAAAGAGAATTATCCCAGCAGAGGACAAAAGGAAGAGGCTGTGAGGAGTGCAGTGCCACCACCACCTACCAGGAAACAACAAATAAATGCAGACGCTGTGACAGAAATTGTCACCTCAGCATGTGGAGTATTAGTCACAGCTGACCACCTAATGTGCTCAAGCCATGGTCCAAATCAGAGTGAAGCTCAAGAAGCTGAATGTGACAGATACCTTCTACTAGTTTGAAAGACTGTGATAAGTTGATTAGTTGATTATTAGGTTAAAAGGATAACTGAAGGAGGTGTCGGAAATCATTAGCACTTCTATTAATGACCGTTCAGCGTGAACCTGACAGCCCACCATTATTAGTTACACAAGAGAAATGATTGTTAAAACGATATCAGTGTTATATGCTCACCCTAATTTCGTTCCATACCTGTAGGCTGTGGAGAATAACAGGATGCTGCTTTTAATATGTCAGTGTTCATAGTGACTGTCTGTTGAGCTCCAAAAGGAGGATCCAAAAAAACACCATAAAAACCTGTCCATGATGCCATTTATTTCAAAGAATATATGGTTTTGTAATGTAACATATTGTGAGAATATTATATTACATTTAAGAGAAATAATACATGACCCTTGTGTAAAAAATAATAATTTTTTGAAAGAAGTTTCTTATTCTCAGCATGGCTGCATTTATTTGATAAAAACTAGTCAAATAGTATTAGAATTTAAACACGGTTTTGTAGTTTAATATAGCCTATTTTAAAATGTAAATTATACCTTTATTCCCGTCTTCAATGTCACACAATCCTTCAGAAATCATTCTAATATACTGATTTGGTGCTCAGAAATTGAGATTAATCCAAATCTTTCACTTTTGATACATTTATTGATTACTGGATTAAAAAAAAACAAAACAAAACAAAACATGTACCCCAAACATTTGAGCCACAGTGTGGGCCCCGTGTTTAGAAATGTAAATTATTAAATGATAAATGTTATCAGAGGGGATGATAAACCTAGTTAGTAGGTAAAGATGAGGGCCATTCGGCCGCTCTCCTAAAAGGCTTGTGATAAATGAGCCAGGCTTGTGGGTCTCTCAGGCTGAAAGGAATTGGTGGCATTATCTCTTGCAAATAGGTTTGAAAATGCTTTAGGCCACAAAGAAACTCTGATTTATTACCCGAGATATTGTAAGTCGTTAGCTCCAATCTCTTGCATGGTTGTATGTACTTTTTTCCCCTTCCAGCCCTTAAGACTGCATCTAAAATCACAAATAAACATGATTTTTCTTGCCCTGTTTTATCATAGAAATTAATTTCTGCCTAATAATTTCAGTTGCAACTGTACTTTTTACTAAGTAGCCATTTGCTTTTTTTTTCTCAGCATGTCTCTCACATCCGTGACCTTTTTATTGCACGTCTCAGTTTTACTAGTCACCCCCCCCCCCTCTCCATCTTTGCTATTAAATCCTCTGCTGTCATGCATACACTAATCCAAATCTTTCCTTTCTTCTCTACTCACTTTATCTTTCCGTTGCTATAGGAAACTGCACTTCATAATCATTCTCATTGAAATGAAAATCAGCTCCTATAATGAGAACGGAAGGAATAGCAATAGGGTGGTCAGTGTTTTGCTTGCATATTGGCTGCATTTATAGGCTGCAATAGAAATTTTCAGTCACAAGTTCTAGTTCTAACTACTGTTTCCAGCTATTCTAGTCCTTATACTGAGAAACTGTACAGTAATACATTGAAGAGGATACGTGTGGCCTTTCAGATAAACCCACAGCAGTATTGGATGCTGGTAGATTACTTTATGTTCTCCCAGTGTAATGTGCAGAGACAGCTACAAGTAGTAAACCGCTTGTAACTTGGTTTCTGAGACAAGTTTAAATGCTGTGGTACTTTCAGTATTGCTCTGTTGGTTTGAGCAGCCTGACATGTGAGTTTGGAGTGAGCTCTGAAAGTAGAGTGCGAAAGTAAGGTTCTGGGTGAATATCCTTCAAAAATTAATAGTAATTTATTAACCTTTAAAGACAGACCTTGTTGTGGGCATACCAATACTCCTGTGAAGAATTATGAATGACATAAATGACATTTCATAACGAATTTCATGAGGAACACACACAAACGATCGCAGCTGCCGCCAATCTCATCATTACTAATTATCCTATCAGAATCCCTGTCCGCTACATTAAATACTGCTCGCTTCCTCTCTCTAGTATCTGCATTTCTGACTTCCACCGCCTTCCCCTTACAGCCACCAGAGCCGGGGCCAGACCAAAGGAGAAGGCCCAAACTCCTCTGGGCTTTTCCCTTTCGGTTCACAATTACCGCAACCATTTCTGCTACTTACGCCTGGTTAGCAACGCATCGCCACTTCCTCTGGTCTCCACTTCCTCCTGGGGGGCACGCGGGGGCCAGGCTGGGCTCCGAGCACCAGTCAACCCTCGCCTCCTAGGGGTAAACCTCCTAGGGCTTGGAGTAGGCCGGGCTACCTGCCTGTCCCCTGGACAGTCTGCCAAACACGCATATTTTTTATCGTTCGCTGAGGAAGTGAGAACTAGTGAATTGAGTCATCTCTCTGTGCTACCAAAATACGCATAAATTAGTGGTGGGCCGTTATCGGCGTTAACGCAGCTCTTATCGCGCAATAAAAAAAAATCTATTAATCTATTGACAAAGTTGGGTTGGAGTCTATACGGTGACTTTCACCTTTAGCGCGGATGTATAGCCGAATTACA
>JAUMHQ010000046.1:908670-919152 GCA_032361165.1 Enteromius paludinosus | reverse complement strand
AAAGAGTGTCCGTGTGCACAAAAGAGCTACGTTTGGGTCTGGGCTTTTGGTATTCTGTGCGTTTACAGTATGAAGTTTTTGGCTGTTGTGTTTTTTTTTTTTTTTTTTTTTTTTTTCTGCAAGTAGCAGATGTGTAAGAATGCTTAGAAAGACTGCAGTCTTTCCATCCTATTTTTATCACCCGGTGTTTTTCACCGTGTTTCTGACAGCTGCTCTCAGTGTACTATCACACTGAACTGGTGTCACTCATCATTATCAATCTCAAATATTATCCGCTCACTGTCACGTTGTCTTATATAATGTGGTTGTTCTTCACAGTTAGGCTATATATAAGTTCATTAAGTTAAAAAGAAATCCTGTTAAAACATTCTGCACTGCATATCACTAAATTATTTAATGTTATATTTAATGACTTTTTTAACCGGGCCTGGTAAAAAAAAATTTTTTGCAAATGCATTTTTGTTACAGGCCCAGTTACTCAAATATTGAGACTGCTACACAAAAATACAATGACCAAAGCAAATTAAACTGAATATCAGATGATCAGTTTATGTCAATAATAGCTTAAAAAATTATTGACCATTTTTGCTTTCCCACATGCTCTCCAATTGGACTTTTAAATGTACTTTCTTTCCAGATACAATTTTCCCTTAATAATTGCATGTGGTGTGTAGTAAAAATTACTTTTCAGCAAGTAAGATGCAATTTAACAACTAAAGGAAGCCCAGAGGGATCTACAAATAAAAAAGTGAAGGAAAAAAGTAAGAAAGGAGTTGTCTGTGTATAGAGGAAGTGTTAGATCAGGTCTATTTTTTTTTCAGCTAATTAGTTTCCAGTGAAGTTCAGCTAGAATCATTGCTTTCTTTTTGTTTTTTACAATGATGATCCTGCATCAGCAAAAACCCTGCATGCAAACAATTGACGCCTGTCGCCTTTCTTTGATAAGTCTTATCCTGTTTACCTTGTGCTTAAAGCCCATGCGCTTTGAATGGAATGAGTTGCCCAGTTTCCTAGAGGAAAAAAACCCAAACCAAAACAAATCAACATCAGAATATTTTCTAGTAAATATGAGAAGTGAGATAATTATAATTGAAAAATTAATTGGAATTTTAATTAATGTCTTCTGAAGTGAAACTCTTGAAGGCACAACGCTTATCGGACAGAAGAAATATTGAATTCTCCATCTATGGAAAACGCATCACTCCGCCCATGCTAACTAACGCTTGGATGGAAAAGAAAACAACTATATGATAAAACCAAAGGATGGAGGCATGTGCACAGAGCAGTAATCAAAGAAATTGAAATCAAACTTTTCATTTTTCATTCAGAATTGCACGCAGCATTGAATTGTCAGTTAATGGAACGTTCAGAGTTTGATTATCTGTCTTTTTGCTTCAGCAGTTAAAATGGCTCTCTGCTTTATTGACCGAATCACATGGTCTGTATCAATACTATCTCTTAAAGGCCTTAAGTGAACACTACACTAACAGTATTCAGAGCAATAGTGAATTAAACCAAGCCGTAGACTATTTGCAATGCACGCTGGGCCACTTCAAGAGAAACTGAAAGTAAAGTGGACGGTTGAAGACATAGATCAATTCCATAGTAGTAACGTGTTTAAAGGAAATTCTGTGTTCAATACAGGTTATGCTCAATCAACTGCACTTACTGAAAGTACCACAGACACACACTTGTTACCACTTATCCCTTTAAAAAAATAGAATGTTACTATTAAAGTGAATGTGGTCAATTCATAAATGTTAAAGGGGCATAACACACACAGTTTTACCCAGTCTCATGTTAATCTTGAGTACCAAGTACTGCATCCTTCATATCTCCAAAGAGTTTTACCACATTTCTAAAGGAAAGATATAGCTTTATAGCTCCTGATGGCGTGCTGTGTGGGCGGAGCTAAAGATTGACGAGCACTTGATGCCGTTTCAGTGACCGTCTGTAGTTCTGAATCATGACTGGTATCTTTTACTGTATAGCTGAGACCGCTTCATCTTTCAGTATCGAACAATGTGCAAATACAGCGTCGAACTGGTCCTTGTTTAGAAAATGTTTAAACATACACACTTGTGAAAGTCCTTTGCTCCCCAGAAAAACAAAGTGCATCCACTATTCACATAAAGCTGGGTTCTTTTAGAAAGGTTTACAAGGTTATCTTTCCCTTACAACCAAAAGGTCTATCTTGAAACATAGGCCTATCTCCTGTGCCCAGTGCATTCAAGCCAAATGGGTGCAATCTCGCTTCTGCTTCCAGGAGAAAGACCCATATAAAGAGTTCCACTGTCATCTATGTCATGAAGAACAACGATCACCAAAAAAACTTGTAGAAACCCGGAAACAAGATTTTTCACACATAAATGTTGTAACAGTTTGTGGTGCTTTAACATGATGCCTTTTTTGTTCATCTTTAAATGATCAATCCCTTGTGGGAGTAAATTCTTAAAAGTTTGACAATTCACCAAAAGCATTTATGGCTGCAGCCCAACAACGAGGAGGAAATTAAATTAAAGAGTTCTGTACAATGGCACCAAATACGAATGTGGAGAATGAACACTTCCTCACATTATTTTTAAAACAATGTGCTAATTGTGTAATAGTAGTGTGTTGAAATTTTAGTTTTGGTGGACTGTTAAACTTCCTCTAAATCCATTTCCTGTCATTATCAGAATGTGTTTGTTCATTATCTGTTATGTTCTAATTTAGCTTCTGTCATGAATGTTAATTACCAACAAGTGTTAGCTGATAATGAATATGTCAGTCTGTAGACTTCTTGGAAACGTTGTCAGAGTGGAAGCAGTTGTCAAAATAAATGTCTTCTTTCTGTTTATGCTTTTAAAAAAATTACTTTGTTGTCAAGTATGTACTTTTTTATGTTGTACATGTACTTTCGTGTTGTGCCTGTTATTAGACTTAAGGGACATGGGAATCCAGCAGCTCTGACATCTGCAACCGATTGTTTCCTGGATGGATGGATTTGAAGTGAATAAATGTGAGCGCTTTTGATGCGTTCACTTTTTTTGTTATGAGAGGACATGTCATTTTCTGCAGGTGTCTTATACTCCTAATGATAATAGATGAGATGATGTTTATGCTTTTTAAATAAGTTCTAAGTATCAGTGTGGGTGTAGTAAACATCACAGCAAGGCCTTGAACATATTTAGCCTTTAGTGCTTGTTCAGTTTGAACTGATTTAATTTGTTGATTTTCATTTGTCATTTTCAGGGCAAATGTTAAATTGTGGTTGAGTCTTTTAATATGCAGGTTTAAAATGGGCTTTTATATGTTTGTGAGCTACTTTCTGGCACATCTTTCTTTAAAGACACTCCCGTGGCAAACAAATTTGGTATTTGAACCTAAAACCTTTTGTTTACTCAATAAAGTCTTTAACCAAGTAAGCCTTATTGCTCCATAAATTTGAATAATAACATTAGAGCACGCTTTACCGTCCTACTGTGACGACATTGGGCTGATGTGGACAGTGGAGCTCTGCCAGGCTGTCCAAGCATCTCTTGCCTCGTCTCTATGGGCAGCGTTACACCAGGGGAATGATGTTTCTAATGTCTACAGAGTAGGACAGCCAGTGGAACAGGTGGTTTGGCTCCAGACAGTGAATATCCAGAACGGAGCTGGCCAGATAAACAAGACCTACCATTTCTGTCCAACCACAGTCCACTTCGAGTGTTCAAGCAGCAGGAATGAATCTCCCTTTGTTCTGAAGAGCATCAGTGCTTGGAAAATAATGAAATGCGAAGCAAATCACCAAAAAAAGCAAATGTACTTCCTCAGATTATGTACTGCTGTGCATAAGATTACCCAAATCATAGATTATTACATTTGAGGAAAGAATTATTAAATCCTATCCTAAAGTGGTGCTCCTTGAGTTCCTTGAGTTCACACTTTAATAAAAATGTTTTAAATACAATGGGTGTCCAATTCTGATTTTGGAGATATCAAAGTCTTCAAGATCACTGGGTGCTTCTTTATCGCAGTAAGACCGACTCAGTTTTAAGGATCCTGGCAGCCTTGGTTTCACATTTGGTGTATTTTAAAGGATGTGCCAATTATCCTCCAATCCCCCACAGTCCATTGCACTCATTCCAATTCGCAAGAAGGAATTGGTGTAAAAGGAGTCACTACTGTAAATGTTAACATAATGATAAACTGTCCATTATGTAAACCACTGGGAGACCAGTATTTCAGTCTAAGCATCTTAATCAGGTTCTCCTCCCTGTGTTTAAAAAGAAGCTCTAGCATTGATAAAAGTGTTGGCAGTCCTGCAATGTGGATTGACCTCATCTTGCATGAAGTAGGATAAAAGCAATGTTGTCAGTGGATAGAAAGTATGTGACATAGTTAGAAAGAGGACTGAAAAACCTGCAATAAACAAACACTTCTTAAAGGAACCCATCACCCCGAGAAAAAAAAAAATGTGTTTGAGTCTTTTAATATGCAGGTTTAAAATGGGCTTTTATATGTTTGTGGCACATTCTTCTTTAAAGACACTCCCGTGGCAAACTGAGGCCTTGGTCAGTGGTGATAAATGTGGTATTTGAAACTAAAACCTTTTGTTTACCCACCAAAGTCTTTAACCAGTAAGCCTTATTGCTCCATAGATTTGAATAATAACATTAGAGCACGCTTTACCGTCCTACTGTGACGACATTGGGCTGATGTGGACAGTGGAGCTCTGCCAGGCTGTCCAAGCATCTCTTGCCTCGTCTCTATGGGCAGCGTTACACCAGGGAAACTCTGGGCTGAGAATCTGATGTTTCTAATGATCCACAGATATAGAATTGGTGTAAAAGGAGTCACTACTGTAATGTTAAGTTAACATGATGATAAACTGTCCATTATGTAAACCACTGGCAGACCAGTATTTCAGTCTAAAGTCTTAATTCAGTTCTCCTCCCTGTGTTTAAAAAGTTAACATTATGTGAAGCTCTAGCATTGATAAAAGTGTTGGCAGTCCTGCAATGTGGATTGACCTCATCTTGCATGAAGTAGGATAAAAGCAATGTTGTCAGTGGATAGAAAGTCTGGAACATAGTTAGAAAGAGGACTGAAAAACCTGCAATAAACAAGCATTCCGTAAAGGAACCCATCACCCCGAGGAGAAGAAAAAAAAAGAGTCCAGCACTTTTCTCCTCCCCCCTCAAGCTCGACAAAAAGCCCTGGACTCAGCTCATTGTGATGTGGTCTTCAAAAAGCTTGAGAGGAGTAAGGGGCCCTCTCTCGGTGAGAGTATCCTTCAGGCAATGCAAGGTATTGTTCTTGCTCTATGACCAGCATCAACACACTAGCTGCTCTCGTCCAGAGAGTGCATTGACAAAAAGCTTTTCAGATCCATTTCAGCTTATTTTTAACGCCTTAGAGTGTGTTTATCAGTATATAGCAGGTTCCAGACACAGGCTTGTCATTATCGACAATATAGAGCCATAAAGTAAAGTGGTATATGGATGGTTTTCTCCGAATCGGTGTTTGTAGGGTTCTGGGCTGATGTTGTGGTTCTCTGGGCTTCCATTCATCTTCATTCCTCATGCTGAAAATAGAGCCAGTGTCTGTGTCATTGGTGTGTAGGGTTTGGTGTGGGACCAGCTGAGCGTCTAGACTGAGGGATTGAAAGTCTCAAAAGAGAGCAGGAGGCATTAAAGCAATGACAGCAGTGTCTATAAAAGAGCTCGCCTCAACCATGATTACCAGTGTGGAGACAAGTGCCACTGTTCATAATTTTAACCAAACTGCAGCGCACACTTAAGCCAAACCATCTAGTTCTTGCGTCTTTGTGGTTTTTGACAAAAATGGCTGCAATTTTGGAAGATTTACAGGCCACATGCGTCTCTTTTAGCCAGCTAGAGGTCTCTTTTTGATTTGGTTACATGTCCGACTAAGGTAATCATTACTATCATTGCTCATACTTAGTGTTGTTTGAACAGGTTAACTTGCTTTCTGACAATCAATTAAAGTAATATTCCTGGGGCCTGTTCCATAAAACAAGTTTACCAAATAAGTCTGACTTACTGTCCCTTAATTTGGTTTAAAATAAGTCAGACTAATTAAAACAAGCCTGGCTTATTTGGTAAACTTGTTTTATGGAACACGCCCCTGGTTCAATAGAATTATAGTTGTGCTGTAATGCTAAGTACAACTTAGCATTTTATCTTTGTATGTTATCTTAGTACTGTAATAGGAGTAGTTCAGCCAAAAATTTATTTCTACCATAATTTTCTCATCCAAATGGACTTCCAAACCGATTTTGGGTAAACTATGACTGTAGCAGCTTTGTTGAAACTAGTGTCAATACGACATTATAACGGTTTGAGCAGTTTTTGGAATTTTTAGGGTTGTTTTAGGTGTTATGTTTCATGATAACAAAGTTATCAAGAGAATAGAAGAATGTATCTTCACACACAGTTGTTGGGGAATTTTTCACACTGAAATCATGTGGGGGATATAATGTTGAAACCAGTGTTCATGGATTGGTCTTATTCACTCAAGTCATGCTGTTAACTTGTATTGTCTGGAATATTCCTTTTAAAAATCCCATAGATTTGCATTAAAGTATTTTAGATTTACATGGTAAAATCTTTCGAACCAGAAAGCAACTATGTAGCCCTAGTAACCAACTAAAATCACCCAGGGGCCTTAATATTCGGCAGCTTGAACTTGAAAATGGGCCCTCTATCTCATTTCTGGTTGTGCCCTTGCCGATGATGACCCTGGCAACCACATGATTGTCTCTGGCAACCACCCACAACACAGCATCGTGTCAGTAAGTTATACATGATAGACAAGTGCATTCATATATTCTGTGTAAAATAATGTACAAATCTAGTTATAAATGAAGTGGCATGTGGTGGTTTATTTTTCATGGCAAGGCAGGCAAGTCCTTTAGCTGCACTGAGGCTCTTTTTGCATTTTTGGAAGGTGGCAGGCTCTTCCCTGCTCGCCCGTGAGAAACATGGAAAACTCCACCTCCTGTGTGCAACGGTGCGTGAGAAGGGACTCTCATGTGTCTCAACATCCCGTTTGAGGAAATAACTCTTGCTGAATTCAGCAGATGCTGCATTGTTGCACCTCTTCACATTATCTAGCCAAGGCCGATCGATTCGATGCGCAACAGTAACAAGTCCTCTCATGTCCAAAAAACGACTCCGTATCAGGCTATAGTTTTCTCCAGCTTAGCGTCACGCATTCCCATCTTGATGTGGACACATTAAGTGGTTTATACAGCATATCAAGTGTTTAAACGTTCCACATTTTGGCCTCACCACTGCCGTCAACCCTTAGCCTGGGGATCTTGCCTCTGACCAATTTAACCGCAGCCTCAACACTTTTCCCTGTGCTTACTAAAGTTATTACACACTCAAGGCAAGGGGATTGTGTTTAGAGGGCCGCACTGTGTGTGGGGACTCAATAGGCCCTGTGTTAGTGTGAAAGGGCCTCCTCAGCAGGTCTGCCTGTCTCTTGCCACCAGCACTGTCAGTCTGTCAGTCAACAGGTATTCATGTCAAGCACCATCCCACGACAACAGAAAATGTCTTGACAGGCCTCCACAACTAAATGGTCACGTTTCATGGCCGTTTTTCCTGCTGGTTAAGGTTTTGGTACTCAAGTGAACGTTTCTTATATTTTGCACAGGAAAAAAAAATAAATATGTGGGACGTAACAGTGCTACCTAATTTGAACATGCAGACAGAGCAGACTAATATGCATAAACCAATGGAGAGCACAGTGCAAACTAGTGAATAGCACAGCAACTGATTTTAAACAGGGTGTCAGTTGTGCAAGATTTAAGTTTTATATGGGGACGGCAATAATGTTTTGGACCCCATTTGGATCATGTTGGATTCTCTGCATTGTCACATCCGTAACAAGCATTTTAAAAAGTAAGGCAAATATATAAAACTCGGTGTGCCTTTTGGTCTGGAGTCCTGAATGACCCTAAAAGCTATTTCATCTATTTTTTTGACTTTCAAGACATTACACACTCAGCTCACACCTTGAGTCCCCCCACATTTTCCTAAAAGTGACTCGGTTATTTGTCAGACTGTTGCTGCTTTGTTGTTTCATCAAGAATGCCAAAGCGGTATGCCATGTAGGTCAACTGGAATACGCAGATGCTTTCATTCAGAACTAGACCTATAATATGTTATATCTAAAGACTCCTGCACTCTTGTGACCGTGTTTGACCGTGCTGTTTGACTGGCAGATAAAAGGAACGTCCTTAGGGCGCGTGCTTCTAGTCGGGGTCTCAGCCTGTTTGAGCTCTGCTGAATTGACATTGTTCCTCATACTCTCACGGCTTTGATCTCTCCTCATAAACAGGAGGAAAGGTTGTGTGTATCTCTTTACATCCCATAATATAATCCATCAAATGTGTTTGTCTCAGCATTTACAGGCATCACCATCTCGCAGCTGGAGAGATCATTGTTTCCTTAAGCTCTGGTTTAGAACAAGCAAAGTGGTTGCTTGATTTCATTAAAAGATGTTTACTGTTTTAGTATATGGAATGAGAAGGGCTTGGCACTGTTCCGTGATCGGAGCAACCATGGGAATATTAAAAATGTATTTTGATCCTAGTTGAAGGCATGACATTGCAAGAACGTCAGAAGCACCGAAAAGCGCAGAGACATTCTCTGTGTTTTCTCTTATGTTCCTGTAGAGCTGGGCGGCATGACCAAAAATTTATATCACGTAGGGCTGGACGATATGGCAAACATTGATATCACAATATATTTCTTAATTTTGGCCGATACGATATAATTCCGATATCGATATGGACAATATTAAAAAGCCTCAGGAAAAAAACTGCAGAGGACACACACAATGGATGTCTGCAAACTAAATTTGCAAAGTCTATAATACCTCCAAGCTCCTCCTATTAAAATTATATATTTTCATATATTTTAATAAAAACAGTAAAAAAAAAATTAAGGTTCACTTTTTATTTGTATTAAGCCTTTACATTCCTTTTAAGAAATGTGAAATAAACTATCAAATAAAGTCTTTCGAGTCGTTCGTTTTTTGGCTTATGGGGCTATCATGTGATGAACGAACTACTCAACCCCAAAGACTCGATAGATGACCCAATCAATTCTCTTTCTGGCTCTGACTGCATTTGATAGGCGTATGGGTCTGTCACATCACGTTATGAAAGAACGACTTAAACCCAAAGACTCGAAACAGATGAACTAATTCCAGTACGAACTTTGCGCAATGCGCATGCAAGACTGAATGAATCAATCCCTGAGATGACTCGTTCTTCACATTAAAGATTTGTTTAAAATGAACGAATCGTTCAAGAACGACCCATCACTATTCCACAACACTGAATTAGTGTTTCCTGTCTTATCAACCATTTAGTTTGCCTTATTACTTATGGAAGCTAGTTCATCCACTTCTGGCGGCTGAGCACTGAACGTCATTCAGTGACAAATGCTAATGTATAAAATTATTATCTATTTAAATGTATATCGAAATATCAGAAATCTGTTTAAAAATCATATTACCGTTATTGAAAACAATTCTATCGCGATATATATATTGATATCGAATTATTGTCCAGCCCTACTCCACCCTGGACTGTTATGTGTGTTACCACTTTCTGTGTTTCTGCATTGTACTCCAAGGTCTCTTATTATGAAGTGTGTTCCCCACTGTTTCACTTTCTGCCCCCTTGTTAGTTCCCATAGCAATTGTTTAGGTCCGCCCCCTCGTTAACCCTCTTTTCTCGCTTTTAAAAGTGTTCACGTTTGTCAGTCTAATCGCTGCGTATTGAGTGTTTTTCCTCGTACAAAGCGTTTTCCCTGTGTGTTCATTGTTTGCCTGATCATTTGTGCCCCGACCTGCTGATCGCTATGCTAAGTATAAGAAGAACATGGAACAGAAGACGAAAACCCCTCCGAGCACGCCCACTCCGTCTGTGGCAGACATTTTTGAAAAGGCAAGGAAGTTTCCCAGTGATAGTGTCAAGGGCATTACACAAAAGATTATGGAATTCATTGCATGAGATGATCAGCCATTCTTAGATGATTCGGCAATTGCAATGCTTTGATTTTAGTAAGGTTAGTACACAGTCATAGCCATAGATGCAATGGTACTAATAATTGGCATCATTGCTTTCGGGTTTTTCGGTTTTCTGCCTTGGTTTCCTCTTTTTCGGTTTCTGCCATGAATTTTTATTTCGGTGCATCCTTAATAATAATAATAATGATAATAATAATAATAATAATAATAATTATTATTATTATTATTACTATTATTATATTTAACCTTATTTTTCACTGAACCGCTCCACCAACCACCAACTGAAAACTCCTCTTAAACTACGTGAACACTTGAGAGAAATGGAATGTAATTGTTTTGCCTTCTCCTCATTTTAATCACTTTAATAACTTTTATTTCTATAGCGCTTTTAACAATACAGATTGTAGCAAAGCACTGAACATTATCAAACAGAAGAACAGAGTG
>JAUMHQ010000046.1:897157-908570 GCA_032361165.1 Enteromius paludinosus | reverse complement strand
CTCTGACTGCATTTGATAGGCGTATGGGTCTGTCACGTCACGTTATGAAAGAACGACTTAAACCCAAAGACTCGAAAGAGGTGAGCTAATTCCAGGAGGAACTTTGCGCGATGCGCATGCATGACTGAATGAATCAATCCCTGAGATGACTCGTTCTTCCCAAGTCACATTAAAGATTTGTTTAAAAGGAACGAATCGTTCAAGAACGACCCATCACTATTCCACACCACTGAATTAGTGTTTCCTGTCTTATTAACTATTTAGTTTGCCTTCTTACTTATGGAAGCTTGTTCATCCACATCTGTAATGCGGTCAGGGGTACTCGTTTTGTTGCTAAAACTTTCCGCGACGGAGCTTAACCAAACCAACTACTGCTGAGCATGTACTGACAGAGCGCTGGCAGCGTGTCTGTGATGTACGTCATCACGCAATTCTGTTCCACTCTTTCTGTCGGCTGAGCACTGAACGTCATTCAGTGACAAATGCTAATGTATAAAATTATTATTTATTCAAATGTGTTTAAAAATCATATCGCCGTTATTGAAAAAAATTCTATCGCAATATATATTGATATCGAATTATTGTCCAGCCCTAATATCACGGTATTTTTCTAAATTATAATAATTTATAATTAATTATATAAATTAATTTATATAATTACTTTTTTAAAGCCAAAGTATTTCCACACAACCGTGTGCTCTCAAACAATGACCCGTGGCAGGATGTTCCAGCGCTTTGTGTTCCCGACGCTTTGTACGCATACACTCACCGGTGTTGGGGTATATGAAAAATTTATATCATTAAAAAAAAAAAACGGTATTCGGAATGAAAAGGTATACCGCCCAGCCCTATGTTCCTGTACTCAGCAGGATTCAGTACTTCAATGTTTTTGCTCCCAGTGAAGACTTATTGGGACTGATTGTCAAACAAAAGCAGAACATATTTCAAAGTATGTTCACATTAACAAAAAACATGATTTCTCTGATATGGTAAAAAAAGAACTTTCTGGTGGTTTTGTCAAATACTATGTTATGTTATGGACAAAACATGTCCGTACACAGTCTGATTAAGTGCTGTGCTTCAAGTAACGCATGTCAAGTAACACGTTTGCCTGACAAAATACACTGTGGAGCAAGGAGCACACAGACAACATGCAGAGAGACAAGACAGAGCAGGTTAGTACTGGTATAAAACTTCTTGTAGGTGGTTGGTTTGTTGGTAACATGAGCAAAAAAAAATTTAAGCAAAAGCAAAAATGGAAAAGAAATACATCATCAAGAAATATACAAAATTATTGTTCAGTTCTGTAGGACTTATGAACTTTGTTATAATTCATTTATGCACATTTCTTCTGATCAAGTCTCATAAATGAGGCTCATTGTCATTTGGAATTTGTTTTGATTAGTGATTGACCAATATTCATTGGCTTTTGAAGAATTATTGTATGTTTCTGCTGAGCCAGATCTGTGGATAAGTAGTAAATAAGTGTTCATTTAATTTAACTCCGCAATTTTGTGTACGTTTCATTTTTTTGTTAATTTGTCACCCCATATTCAAGATGTTGTAATGTTAAAACCCAGTGAAACTAGTTATAATCTGGTGAAACAGAAGCTATTAAAAATGTAGCTTATTAAATCTAAAAAAAAACTAATTGTGAAACCAACATATTGTAGCATTATTTAATCCATACCCAGTTATTACAGAGTAAGCTGGCCCATAGTCCAATTCTTTTATTCACAACACACTAATCAAAATCATAATTTTATTGTATTATGACCATCATATTGATATAATTACTGTACATCACCAATTATATGCTGATTCTCACCACTAGGCGATGCCTGAATCACGTCTGTCAGTCAAAGCTTAAGTAACTATATACTATAGGCCTAGTAGGTATGTGAAGAATAATGGGAATGTGCTAGAAGGAACTGAAGGTTTCCTGTTTTAGAAATGGAGGAACAAGCTATGTTTTGTTGACTTTAAGGGTGTACTCACACTGGGCAGTTTGAACCGTGCCCGAGTGCGTTTCAGAAGCATACCTGGATTTAGCCGTCCCTGGCCCGCTTGGAAGAGGTGTGACAGAGCACGGTTCTGTTGGACTCGGCCGCGGTTCGCATGTTTGTGTGAGCGCTAACCCTGCTGGAGCACGGAACAGGACGCATGACGTCACGTTTTTGCGATGCTCCAAAACCAACAAAAGGGATAGACCTGTTTAACAATAGACTGTGAGTGGGCTGTGGACCACCGCGGACCAATCGACTCAAAATTACTTTCCACAAGATAAACAGAGCAATGGACACAAGAATACACAAATGTGTGCTTTGCATTTTACTTGGAACAGACCGCAAGCGCGACGCTCTAACAAATCTCTGAAATGCTCATTTCTCATTCATTAGAATGTGTCTCCTGCTGGGATATTTATGATACCTTCTGTATTTAGCTTAGCCCAAACTTTTGTGTTTGTATTAAGACTGCTCTGCAGATGAGTTTTGCTTGTGTGTCTGTGTTGGGGCCGTGATGGAGTTTATTCATGAGGATATATGAACTATCACAGGACTTGTCACTTCTCATTTGTATTTTTCACGGTAAGCACTTTGTCACAAGGTGATATAAGTCCCCATCCTTGAATGTATCCTGTTTGCGTCAGGCCGTATAATTAATGTACAGTGCTAAATGCAAATGGATAGGCCTCAAGGAGAAAGCCTCATCTCCATCACTTTAAAAAAAGTAGCTCGTACAGTGAGAGCCAAGGCCCCTGCTAACTCAGATCAGCTCTTTGCAGAAGTGGAACGCTGGTACACTCCAGCCAGGGACTTCCTGTTTCGACTGTGACCTTCTTGTGTTGAGGGAATCTGACACCAGGAGATGGATTTCCCAGCTATCTAAGCTGATGATGTAATGGGAGTCCAAACGTAACAAATGACAGTGCCAGCATGTTCGTCACTCGTTCTGTGCACAGGTGGTCCTTTTTTTTTTACTTTGGACCCTCTGAACAGTTCTCTCTGTCTTCAGATGGCCGTGGAAACTTGTCTGAGTTTGGCTAGTCGGAGGTTAGGTTACATTCCTTGCTATTATCATTTTTTATGGAAATGTAAACTTTCTCTCCAAATTATTTTTTTGTTAGATAATTGTGTCGGTAGCAACGCACTCATTCTTTTGTCTGGTTCTATTAATTTTATTCAGAAAATAATAAAAAATGTAATTCATATATATATATATATATATATATATATACATACAGTGGGTACGGAAAGTATTCAGACCCCCTTAAATTTTTTAACTCTTTGTCATAATCACTCTCATTGATGCATTGAAATCGGACTACCGTGTGTGTATGGCATTTATATCCTGGATACAGGGGAAGGAATGTTTGATTCATTTGGTTTAGGCTGTACCCCTCATTGAATTCCCTCCATGCAGTTGACTGACTGCCTATAAAACTAAAAAACAGACAGACTTAAAATTGTGTGTTCTGTACTATCCAATTTTACCAGATATAGGCCTGTCTAAATGTGTATATGAGGTCAGACACTATAACTAACAGCTCTTGTTGTAGTCAACTGCTTGAGGTATGGCTGTTACAGACTGTGCGTAATTGTGAGGCTCGATGTTGTGCCTTCACTCAAAAAATCAGCCACAATCTTTAGGTATACTTGCAGAAGGAATAGGGCAACACTAGTTGGTAAGTGCTTTCTCAGTGACAGCTTGTCAGGATGGTTTTGCGTTATGGTGAGCGGTTGCTAGCTCTGAAGGCAGCTGAGGAAATTTAGCTCTTTGTTTCCGAAAAAATTTTTTGTTTGTTTCATCATGTTGACCCTCAGCGTTTGTGCCATGGTGCAGAGTTTGCTTAACAAAGTATATATGTTTAGCCCCGGAGACCTGTGTTGTTCTTTTATTCTCTGTGGACCATGCCATCTGTGTTGACTTTTCCATCAGTCGAGATCTACTAGTCGAGGTCCTGCAGGGAATGGGGAACATCTCACAGATTCAGCGGTGTGAGCTGAGCTGTCTGTCTCACGTTCCCTTGCCTTGTGACAGTCCCAAGGTCGGTGAGGTAAAATCTCAAAGTGAGTTTCGGAAGATTTGACTTGAAGAGTTTGGAAAAACTGCCTCATGTGACACCTTGTTCCACTTTGTTCCCAGAAGCGTTGCTGCTTTTGAATACACCTGGGAGGCTCAGCAGTCGTAACTTTTCACGTATTCAGGTCAGAAGCAAAATGCGCAAATAGTCAAACCCAAACAAATAAACAGGCAATTAATTTGCTCATTTGCATAAAAGAAAATAAAATCTAATTTCCCACCTGCTAATACGACATCGCTTGATCGTTCATGTGCTCGTAATTTCTAATTATGACGTATCTGACGTTTGAAGGCCATCACAAACCATGATCAAGATTTCCATGTAATATATTTTAGCAGCCAGATGCATTTAGGATTCATTCGGTGCGACAATCCTATCCTCGTACACTTAAGTAAAATAATAATTCAGGAAAATGGTAATGACTTTCCTTCGTGGGGCTTTGAGGTTCCTGCTGAGCTGCCCTGAAGCTCTCCGTTAAGGAAGTAAATTGCTTAGACCCTTACAGCCTCAAGGTGAAAGAACCCCAGGTCCTTAAAATGGAGGGAGTCAGCAGTCCTCTCAATCGGGAGGCGGTGTGTTACAGTCTACTCTGGTCCAGTTCCCAGACTTATCCCTTTACCACATGAATGTCTCTATTGTCCAGTTCAGGACCAGATGGGAAATGCGTGGTATCCAACTCGCCAGCTCTCCGTTTTTTAATCCCAGTTTTGTGAGAAGCTGAGCTGTTGGGAATCCTGCTGTGGCCGTTGGCCAAGAGACCGCAGGTGCGTTACATAAATTCCAAGCTTCCGCCAATTAAATATCAATGTTGGCTGACCGTGTACCACACGGAAGTGCCAAGTTCCATTTGCCATTTACAACATTAACATGTACAACTTTGATAGGAGACTTTATTTGGCTTTGTCGCCTAAAACACACACTGTTGCCTAAAGATAATTCTGATGCAGCATTTTCTTGCCAATGTAAATCTAGTGCAGTCAGATTGTCAGATGGTAAATGTCATAATTCTGAATAAATAAACATTCAAACATCATGTTATTTACAAAGGACTTCTGTTCTGTACTTTCCAGGGACTTCCCGTGGTATTACCCTGCTGTACTATTAAAGATGTTTCTGTAATGATATTTCTTTGAATGCAGTTTTCTTTGCTGTGTTTGTTTTTCTTTAGAAATGTTTTGATGTAAACTGTTTTTCATTTTCATTTTCAAGCATTTTTCTCATTGGAATGCACATATCATATATCATGAAAATGAACATATTACATATTTTGACAGGCAGGTAGTACAGCCTATTGTAATGTCCGGATCGAACGTGATTGGAGGGATTCTTTTTTGGGTTCCACACCTTCCACAAACCATATAAACACATTTAGAATGCTTAACTTAATGAGCCCTGTGCGAAGTTGTGAAGGGACTTTCGGCCAGCGTAACAAAAAATATTTTTGAACCAAATCACCAACCCTGAGTTTAAGTTCAACATAAACTTTTTGCTCCCCTGCTTGTGTCTTGTGTTTTCAATGTTTTGTATGAAAGCTGATTAGCATGAACAATGTTATGGCCCTTCATAGAGGATGTTCATGTGTGCAACCTTTGATAAAATAAAATGAATACAAATAAAATAAAATTGATAAATAAAAAATGTAATTTGAATGAATTGATAAACTCACCCAAACTCAAATGATCCTTCAAAATATGCTGATTTGAGGTGAAAACAGAAGTGCCGCTTAATATTTTTGGGAAAAGCGTGATCTAGTTTTTCAGTATTCCAGTAAGTTTAAAAGAACTGCATTTATTTAATTTTCTGTAACCGAATAAATGTCTTTGCTGTCACCTCTGATCAGTTCATTGCATCTTTGCTGAATGAAGTGACTTCATATTTGGAAAGTCCTTTTTATATTAAGTCATACTTTTATAAGGTTTGGATCCCTTGTATTAGCATAGAGATGCCCTCAAATTTAATAGACATGGACTAAAAGCCACAAAAATCCAATTTTGGTTTCATGGGGTCTTCATTAATGTCATTGTCTAGGTGCAGCTCAGTTCTGTGGTCATCTGTGAGAGTAGTTCAGTTGACTGAGGGCTTTGAGATGCTGGAATTGTTCATGGGGCCACTGTTCTAATATTATAGCTGATATAACCAGCATGGCAAAACTCATTACTAAGATGCGAATTGATCTGAGCGTTTTCCTAGTGGGAAGGCCCTTCTGAGTGGCGCGGCGGCAGAGGCGCGTAGGGAGACACAGGGTAAATTGCATTACGGTTCGTCTCCCATTTCACCCAGCCTGTCTGATGGGATCAGCTATTGCAGAGCCACATGGATCAACAGCAGGGATGAAGGAAAGGTACAGTGGGGTCTTTTCTTCTGAAGTAAGTGTGATTAGTATCAGCGCAGATGACTACCTTAGAAATCCTTGTTAGTAAAAAAAAACTTTTTTTTTTTGGTCCATTGGGGCAAAGTGGGACTGCCAGTCTTGTGTGCTATTTCATCCATCTGCCATACCCTCTCTGGACAAGCTAGATGGTATATGTTTCTTTGTTGGGAGGGGGAGATTGGACACAAGGAGGCAGCTGCATTTGGCTTTGTTAATCCCTCAACGTGAGAGAGAATGGACACAGTCTCTTGCTGTCCTGCACATTGTGTTCCTCTGATGAAGGAAAAATGCATTGTTGTTAAGGTGAGTTCGTTGCTTGCCTGTCTGCAATTTTCTCTGGTTAAAATACACAGTTTGTGTCCTTTATATTAGAGATAATTAAAAAAAAACAACTATTAGCAATTTATTTGCCAAATTCAAGATACTTGAATTAGGTATGCACTGACATGAAAATGTTTGCCTATAGCCAAACAAAATGAAACAACTGAAAGCCAAATACCAAACACATTTTTCCCCATATATTTAGCCATTTTTTTGACACATGTTCACTTTCAACTTGATTCTTTCAGTGCAGGTTGTTAGCAGTTTTCTTGAATACATCTGGAGATCAGATTGGATTGTTGTGTACACACATGCAATGCTTCTTGATTATTTAAAAACATTGAAACACTGTTTCAATATAGATTTCAGTGTCCATAGTAACCAATTATGTGCAAAACTAAATAATTACTGGGGGAATGGTAACGAAGTGTATTTACGAGCAGCCTAACAAAATAATTACATTTTAATGGCCTGTTGCTTATTTCTAGAGCTCAGCAGTTACTGGGCTATATCAAACACTGTAATGTGCAATGAGACCTAAAGTCATCATATTTATAACACACTTTTTGCTCCAACAACACTGTGAATCTAAAGTGTCAGTATTCAAAAATAAAAATAAATAAATAGCTTTATTGTGCTGTGCTCTATTTTACCTCAGTCACCAGAGACTATATCAATCTGAGGGAGACGTTCATGAATTTCTAATAGCAGCTACTCTACAGAAGTGATGGTGTTGCTGTGCCGTACAGCCTGTGGCATGACTTGGCAAATAATGTCCAGCAGCCATACCTGTTCTGTTTCCTGCATTTCAAACGACGTGCTTTATGTGCTAGTCTGTTTTTGTGTTGCTTCTGTTTGTCCTTTCCGCCATATTCCCACTTCATCAGTTGCAGATGGGACATTAAGATGGTCTCTAACAAACTTGGCTGTAATTTTCAAGTAACTAAAGAGTTTGCTTGAAGTTAGACATCTCTAAACTGAACACACCTGTTCCAGATTTATACATTGCCCCCTGTGAATGAGAAATGGTAGTGCAGGGTAAATACTTCCAATGGGAGTCTAAAGAATAGTGAATTATGCACACACACACACATATATACAGTATTTGAATATATGAAGCTATGTATTCAAATTCAGAAGAACAGCATTTGTTTTGAAACAAAAGTTGCAATTGTGCCAAAAAATATTTCTAATTAATGCATCCTTGCTCAATAAAATATATATTTTTTCCTAGTCCAAAAAAAGCATGTTTATTGAACCCGAAGTTTAACATTAGTTGTGGATAACAACTGTACTTGTTTACCTATTACTTACATAGAAAACCACTTCCCAGGAACTCTACCAAGATGGCCGCTGAGTGACCTGATTTGCCTTAAGGGACTTTGGTCGTTTTTTTACAGGTTGCACTGGTTATTCAGTGCTCAGTTGAGTTGAGCAATGGTCAGCTCACATACTGTGTCTCTCTCTCTCTCTCTCTCTCTCTCTCTCACTCACTCACTCACTCACTCACTCACTCACACACACACACACACACACACACTGCTTTGAGAGGGAGACCTTGGGGGGATGTTGGAGGGGAGAAGGGGTATGTGAATAGGTTATGCATGAGTTCACACCCCCCACCGTTCACAAGGCATCAGAAGACTGATGAGTGAACGTGACTTTCACAGCTTCCACTGCTACTTGTGCAGGTGTGTGTGTCTGCCTGAAAGAACTGTGCTCACAGTTCCACTAACACACACAGACCCTTATCTCCTCCCATCCGTCAAAGCTTTGTTAAAAAGAAGGGCTAGTAAATGGCAGCCATGATGGATTACTCACTCATTTGGCAGCTCTCTCATTTGTGTGTGTCTGAGCGTGTACGTGCAAGAGCGACAGAGATGGGGAAAATTACTTGAAGTTGATTTCCTTTTGCACAACAACAGTGCGTTGTTTATTTGCTATTTCACAATGATTCTAGTAACAATTTTTTGTGAATTTAATATTGCATAAAAAATACTGCACACGTAAAAGTATTTTCCGAATGACACTACTAAGACAGCATTTAATTGATCAAAAAGACAGTGAAAACACTGTCATTTATCCAGTCTTCAGTATCACACGATCTTTAGAAATCTTTTTAATGTTTATTTATGAATTAATTAATTAATTTATTTTTTTAGCAGTGTTAAAAAAAAAGTCATGCTGCTTAATATTTAAACGCATGAGATAGAAATGTTGCTTTAGATGCATATTGTTTTTGTGATATTTGGATTTGAGTTTAGTTCAAGTTCAGTTCAAATGGAAATTTTTTGGTACAATTTGCACTAACACTATTCATGTTGACATTTTGGATTGTAATAGACATAATTTTTTATTTATTTATTTAAGTAAGAAACCTGTCCAAGACATATGTCCATCGGTCACACACAGGGCTTTTCTTACATCACCCCTTGGTCATCAGTAAAATGTTCATTTGCTACATTAGATAACAAGGTCTGATGCGTATTTTGTTCTGTTCAGGCCACTGACTGGGAGTGCTGTCTTACTCAGGACCTCTTCCCCCCTATGCGAGGGTTGTCCCCCCCAAAATCATAAAAACATTGCACTGTCTATTGTGAAAAATATATGCATGTATACCTAAAATAATCGTGCAAGTAGAAAAAAATACACAAATGCAAAAAAATGCATTTCGAAATAGTTGAGTTCCCACTCCCCTTCCTCACAGTGGTTTGGCCGGCTTTCCCTACGTTAAACATGTTCAAGTCAGGTATGTGGATGCGGCTCTGTTCATTAGTAACTTTAAAATAAAGCGATTCTCTTAAATGTAGTTGATGCTGATTCGTTTATAAATTAGTTGGGGCAAAAATGCTGATTACCGATGTCATTTATTTCTGCTATGTTAGCGATTAAGACGTAACTAATCTAGTTAACGTTAGCTTGTTTACAGTAGCTTTTTGCATAGCGCACTGCAACTAACACACCGAAGCCGTTTCCCATGCATTGTTTTATTTGTGGCGACTTGGCATAATGTTAACATTAACGGCCACAATTAGCCACCCATCCTTGACATTCAGGTCATGTGTCTCACACAGTCACGCACATACCGGTGACAATTTAGTGACTTTAGTGAAATTTAGGTGGTACATTTATCGAATTTGAGACCCCTTTTGGCCACAAAAGGTGCACAGCTTTCATTCAGTTGGAAAAAGTCATTTCCTCAGCATCTATTTTGTGCAGTGCGCGTGCGGTGGATAAGCTAAATGACAATATTGCAATAAATAGTTTTGAAGAAAAAAATCTGTTTTCATTGAACCAGAGAAAAACTTTGAAAATAACGACGCAGTCTCCATGCTACAATAATAATAGAAGCAAAGTTTTCCACAGTTTTGACATATAAGTACAATTTGACTGTATTATATGTGACCCCCTTCAAAAATTGCCTGTGAGAATTTTTATGTTTATTGCATCCCCAACCCCACTGTTAAATTAAATGTACGCCCATGCTCAGGGGTGAGCGTATCCATTATTGTGTGATTAAAAGAAGATGACATTTCTGACTGTGCAACACAGTGTAATATTACCTGCTTGATGGTGAAGTCTTCTGTTTTGGTTTTTGAAAAAGTCTTTAAGATTGTTCTTTCACCTTTTTCATGGCACCAGCACTTAGCAGAGCAGCTCTTTAAAGTGCTACATTTGAAGTCTTGATCTTTGATTTTCTTCAAACTGACAGAACAAGCTCAGAGCTGTGCTAATGAGGTGATCTGCTGTACGTTTCTTATATATATATATATATATATATAAATATCAAGGCAATTGAGCTGCAGCATTCTAAACCACTTGTAATGAACAAAGATCCCCATGTCATTAAAAGTGAGAAAATGTTTAAGATTAATCTTAAGTTTAATTTAATATTATTATTATATTAATAGTTTGTCAAATAATTCTTCATCTAAAATGACGCCCATGTTTTTGAACTGGTTAACTTATATTTGCTTGAAAGGTGGCCAAAGTTACAGCAATAACTGCCAGACAGTTGTGGGCCAAATAGTATAACATGCTTATTCTCATGTAGCTGCAGGAAGTTTTCATCAGTCAAACTTTTAATATTGCTTAAACATGCTAACAGGGGAGACAAATAGTTTATACCTGATTTTAAAGTGAGATTAGGTTGAGTATCATCTGCTAAAACATGATAGGAGACCTAAAAAAATTGAGGTTGGACCGAGTACAGAGCCTTGAGGCACCCCACAGGAGATGGGAACTGTAGGTAATATGAGTGCTCCAATTTCCACCACAAATAAAAGGAAAATAAAGTTTACTGTAGCGCCATGGATTCCAATTTCAGGTTTTCATGTATTTAGGATCCATCATATCAAAAGTCGTGCAATTCAAGGATGGCATTTTAAAAATGACTTTTAAAAAGCAGACTCTGTGCTATATTTTGCTCTAAACCTAAATTAAAAGGGATCAAAATATTATTGCAAAAATAAATAAGAATGTTTTAGTACAACATTCTCCAGGACTTATGCCTAAAATTGTAATTTTGAAATAGGTCCGTAATTGTTGGGATCAGCAGAGTCAGCAGAGTTTTTTTTTTTTAAAGAGTGACTCAACTGCAACATGTTAAATGCAGGCAGGCAAGGAATGGAACAGGT
>JAUMHQ010000046.1:870355-884139 GCA_032361165.1 Enteromius paludinosus | reverse complement strand
ACCTACATCTTGGATGCCCTGGGGGTAAGCAAATAAACATCTAATTTTCATTTTTGGGTGAACTATCCCTTTAAGTAGTAGTAGTGTTTTGTTTTTTTTTCGTTTGTTTGTTAATCTGTTTTATTTGATTTCTTTTACTGTCTTCCACTCTTTCTTCCATTAATTTAGTCATTCACTTATTGTGTTTTGTGTCATGCTTGTTTGCCTGTTTGCTCTTTTGGTTGTTCAAATGTTATTTTTCTCACCCTTTCATTTGTTCATTCTTTTTTTCCCTTTTATTCTATATTTGACCCTTTCTTCATTTGACTTGTTCAGTCTTTCCTTTGCCTGTTTCATTTAGTTTTTCATTAGCTTATTTTGCCATTTTCTTTTCATTCATACTTTCAGAACATTTAAACAAGTTTAAGCGCATTACTTTCATTTTCATTTATTTTGTATATTGTTTTTTTTTGTAACTGTTTATCCTAAACTGTTGACCCAATTTAAAGTTCAGGTATTGAATTTTAAATGCAAATTCTCTGCATATAACAGTGTATCAAATCATGATTGCATCGTAACATGATTAATCATTTACATTTAAGTCCCGGCAAGGCTCCTGATGAGTCAGTGAACACACGGGCAAGCACTTTACAACCTTTGCACAAAGGTGAGTAAAAACAACCCTTTAGTCCATTTATCAGGAAAGTACTCAGAGAGCCCCTGTTCTGACATCATACTGGCTCCACCCAGACTGACGCCCACTCATGGCTCACAGTGCGTGAAGAAGCTTCCCCAGGAAGGACTACAATCAACTCTCTCCACAATCAACAAGAGCTTTACCACGCCGCCGGGGAAGCTACTGAAACAAGTAAACATTTATAAACTGCGGATAAAGACACGACTTGTGTAATGTTGCTTGTACACTTACTGGATTGAATATCAATGAAAAAAAAACCTGTCGTCTGTTCCACTTTAAGCTGTTAACAAGGATCTCCCCACCTGGATGTTAACGTATGCAAGGATTTGAATATTTTACCAATTGCTCTTGGGAATAACAGTCAAGGGAAGAAGGAAACATTCAGGATTTAAGTAAAGGATTACTTTTTCTCACATTTCCTCTGGATATTTTCTTATTTTTATATTGTAATGGGTAAGTTAAATCAACGTTCGCAAGTTATGTATTTTTTTCTTGACAAAAAACTAAAATATATAAATTGAAAAGTACATCACTTTTTTTCTTCTATAACTCTTAATTTTTTTTAAATGTATTGTACTTGCCTAAAGTGAGTAAGTAATCCCTCATCTTTGTCTTAACTTTGTTCCACTGTTGAGGAGGTTTTCTCCTGCTCCTCCCAGGGCCCTTTTTTCTTGTCTTTTGTCCTTTTATTGTCACTTGTTAAACCAAAACAATACTTTTACTTTGGCTCTATTGGCTACCTCTTTGGCACATTGCCCCTGTCTGGTGAGAGCCCTTCTTTGGGTTTTTTTTTTTTTCAGGGGACTTTGAATAGAGAGCCGTCGAGTGTCCCCTAGCTACCACTGATATAACGTGAGAGACCCCACTGTGAGACCACATGAAGTCTCAGGCCAAACAACCCGTTTTTCCAGTTGTCTTTATCTCCCTGCCTGATCCTGTCTTAACTTTCTGGATAGTTTCCAACTTGGCTAGTTACTTTTTTTTTCACCAGCTCAGGAGAGACTACACCATTGATTAAAGGTGACAGAAGAAAATTGTTGGCTTTGTTGTGAGTTGTAACGTTGTTGAAATGGCTCTCTCCCTCATAACTCCAGATGTTATTGGAGAAGGATGAAAATTGGCTTGTGTCTGCTTGAGATATGTTTTACGAAAGCCGGGACCGTTTTAAAAAACATCCCTGAGAATTGAATGCGTGCTCGGCTCTTTCACCTGTGCGCGGCAGCTCAATACAACGAGCAAAGTGAGGGTTACACAATAGGTTCCTTGCTCAACTTTGGGCGCTTCTTTATCAGGAAAAAAGGTTCTTCCAGTGGCTTCTTTCTCTTGTAGTTTTCTGAAGGTGCAAAGTTGGGAAGGGAACAGAGTGTAAAGATAGCACGTCTGTCTCGCTTTGTTTAGCATGAAAAGCTGAGACCTCCTGGGGCTGCGCCTCAGAGAGCCGAGAGTTGCTCTCTCAAAGTTGTTCAAAATTTGAACCATTACTCTCTCTCGCGCTTGTTAATCATTCACCGGCACAGACTTGCAACTCTTAAACGGGGCGGGGGGGTGGAGAACAGAGCCTGATAAAAGCTTTTTAAAGGAAAGGTTCCTTGAATCTAAAACACTCTGATCTTTGCTTCTACTTGCCCACTTCTGCGTAAAAAAAATAGAAAACAGGAGCCCAACAGGAGTTTTTGGTCCTATCTCTAGTGGCCGACCCCGTCGTCTGTCACTCTTGACCTCCCACATCAAGCTGGTGACCTGAAATTCTTCTTTTACAACTCTGTCACAGTCGTGTCGCCAGCTGCTCTTCTCAGTAAAGTGTGGGATTTACACCACAGAGAGAAGGCCTCAACAAACAACACAACAAATAATGCTCTTGTGGTGACACTTTTCTGCAAGTTTAAATTTTGATGACATCAGTGTTGTTGTTATATTTGGAATAAATTCATTGCTGCTCCCACTGGTATGTTAGATTAATTAAAAATGTTGTAGTGCTACTTTAACATACATTTTTATGACTAAAGTGTAGTTGAATAAGTGTAAATGATGTCTGAATAAGTAGAAAAATTATTTTGTATTATTAAATGTGTTTATACTTGCTATGACTGTAACCTTAGAAACAAATATTGTAAACCGGTTTTCCCAGTTGAGTGACATTGAAATGACAATGTACTAGATGTTCCTTCTCATTTAGCTGGCTTCTATAAACACATGTGCTGTGTGATATTTAGTATAGATTTAAAGAAATTTCTTCCTTCTCATTTGTACTCTACGTCTAATGTCATTAAAATGTACTTTCATTCAGCATTCCACTTTTTCTTTCATGGTTTGTCTATTGAGAAAAAGTCTATCGGGTCATGGTGGTATCGTCATAGTCATTCAGTAAATCTCTGGGATATGGAGGGAGCCTCTGGGAACTGAGGCAATGTGAGTGTTTTTGTCTCTAAACAGGGTCCGGCAATAAGGATCATTTCTGTTAGCCTGGTCGAGCCGGTAGTTTAGATCTTACTTGACCTGCCAACATTTTCACTAGCCCACAGGAAAAAAAAAAAAGTATTATTTAAATTATTATTATTAAATAAAAAAAAAATATTTCAACTGCTAGAAAATATACAGCTATAATATAGAAGTAAATAATATTTATAAATACTTTTGCTTATTGTTTTATTATTATCATCCAATAGAGCTAAGGGTGTATTCCATCAACTGGCCCAAAACGCCCTCTCACTGGCCTCGGGCCAGCAGGCCATCCTTATTATTGAGTCCTGTCATACATTATTGGTTACTGTCCCTGGCAGCCACCGTGAGATGGTGCAGTTTTGCTCCAGTGATGTGCTCAGACAGGGTTGGAATGATGCTTGCAAGATTTAAGGGCTACATTTGGATTTGAGAAACCTCACAGCTGTAGTAACACTGACCTCATAGTTCACTGATAAGCCAGATACTCTTAAATAAAGAGCAATACGAGTTGGTGTTGATCTTTAAAAGAATGCTTTGTTTAAAGATGGTGTCTTTTGTTTTTGAGTAAAGCTCCTCTTTTTGTCAGCGGCACTTCATTGAATAGAGTGTGATTACCTCTATTGTTCAAATAATTTCTCTCTGAGAGCCTTGAAGTAATTAGCATTCACAAACGTGCGTCTCTAACTCCAAGTGCTCACCACTCAAAAAATCTGTATTTTACGCTTGTTAATATTCATCTAAACAGCAAAAGTCAAATCTGCTATTAAGGGAACAAATTAAATTTTATGACACATTTAATATCATGAGAGATGGATCTGAAATTACCGCACAAATCCTCTTTATTAAAAAGGACATTACCCTGCGTACACAGGAACTCATTTTGCTCCTAAATCATCTTATGGACGTGCTGATTGAAACACCGCCACTTGTTGGAGGTTTAATGTTTATAATAACAGTTAGTGAGTAGTCCGTCTGTGTAATGCCCAGGTCTTTGCATGACTAGAGACTTTAAAAAAGTGGTTTGAGTGGACCTCTGAACTCTGCATGTTAACCTTCAAATGTTAGCACTTTGCTATTGCGTCACGGCAGAGGCAAGTGTTGCGTCAGAAAGAGATTGTGTGTAAATATATAGGTTTTCATGTTCCTTAATAACGCTTGCTAGACTTTTGTTATATACAGAGATGCCAGGAGTCTTGTCTTTGTATAAAGAAAAGCCTTTATGAGATTTGTTGAACAAAATTTTCCGAAGCTATTTCAAACCCAACACCATTATTAAAGGTGTAGACAATTCTGACCAAAACGCACACACACACACCTCGGCAGCCACAACCGATAATAGTGTGAGGATAATACCTGTCAGAGCTGTTTGTTCATCTGCTTTATATTACCTTTAGGGTATATGACGCCCTGTTTGCGAACGAGAAAACATTTCATTTCTTTTCTAGACAATTGAATTCACCCCCAACCCCGGCGTGCAACAGCAATGTCATTAGGTATCAACAGCATTAGTTTTCATGATGAGTGGCTCTTTCCCCTGCTTTAGTCATCCTCCTCCCATCCCCAGAATGCCTTGCACAGCAAGATCCCCAGAATGTGATGACTTGTTTTGGATATATGCGAATGAAAATGAATTCATTTAGTTAGCGGGATGTCTTTATTTTCCGTTTTCGCTATCTCTAGGTTTGAATTATATCTCGAGGCAACGACATCTGACAACAAAAAACCTCACAACATTTACCTTAACAAACACTTTACGCCTCTAGTAACGTGAATTGTTTCATAATTTAGGAGAGCGTTTTGTGTAAAGGTGCCATACCCGACAGATGGCGTGCATTGAATGAATGTACTGGAGAGGATTAATAACTGGGTTCTCCCACAATGCAATTCATGACGAACAGTATTGTTGTGTTTTCAGCTCAGTGCCCTCCATGAATCTTATCTTAGCTAAAACATCCCACACTCAAAAACCAGTGGACGGACTCGGCTTGCTAATGGGATTGCTAATCCTTAGTTTGTTTCCATGTAAATCTTCCGGCTAATGGAGATGCCCCTGCCCTAGTAAATAAAAGTGATTTAGCTAGTTTTCCTGCCAAGCTGCTCGTGAGTAGATGATGGGGATTGTGAGGAACGCAACTATAATATGAAAAGAAAGCAAACATCTAAATCTGAAGAGCTGGGCAACTAGACTTGGCAATGAAAGCCGAATCATGTGTTTAAATAAGTGCTTTAGAGATCTATCAGGACTTTAGAGGTCATCTTAAACTTTGACATTGTTTGGCAGTTGACATTTGCTGACTGTTGGTTGTTTTTATAGTATTTCAACCATGGATATAGGAAAATCTTTTTTTAAAAAAGAGATTCTGTCATTTAATGACATTTGTCGTCCTCAAAGACAACTAGATAATCAGATCCTAATAAACATTGACATTTTGACACTAAACCATGTGAACACCAGAGTTGGGATGTGCACAAATCCCTGTCTCTGAGAACTAAAATCCCAGTGTGACACAAAGACATCTCTGTCATTTTCTGACCTGACAGGAGCTGTGTTTTTTTTCCCCTATTGCGGAACTCCCATGTTAGGTCTATTGAACAACCTCAAACAAATAGTGTCCGATGACACATTTATATGCTATTGCTCACATGTCTGTGTTCTTAATAATTTGTTATACATTGCGGAGTGTCTTACCTTGACTTTTTTTTTGCATGCAATATATGTACATGGAGACAACCTGGTGTTCAAAAGTAAATGGGGGTGTTTCTCATGAACTGTTTGCTTCAACATGAGTCTGTGCGTGTTGTTCTGTTGGCGGAGTTGCCGAACCTGTTTGAGACAGGGGCCAGCATTGCGTGTTTGTTGAAGAGGTAATTGATAGTCTGAGAACTGATTTTACTGCAGGTACATCCACCCTGCAGTCACAGCGGGGGTTGAGGGGGTGGCTGTATGTAGCAGTGAGTGCAGAAGGGTGAAAATCGAAGAGCACCGAGTGGGAAAAGAAGGTCTAGACAGTGTGGAAGAGGCGGGAGATAGATAGCGAAGCGGTAGATGGATGACCTAAACAAGATGGATTTTATGTCAGGTTCCGGACAGTCTATTTCATGCGACACATTACAGTGCCGACATGTCTCGGGCCAAGCAGATGGAAGGGTTTCTATTTTTGCCAGGTAATGGCTGAGATGTGAAATAGTCTTTACTCTCAAGATTCACAGCATTTTGAACTGAAAATAGGGAGGATGCTGTCAGATGTTGACTGTCAACTAAACAGACGGTCACCTCTTTAACGACAACACTAAGGTCTGAAATATGGTGAAATATTTAGCAGAATCTATCTTTGAGGTACTTACTGATTAAAAACGGTATTTTTTTTTTTAAATCTATCTAATTACTTTGGACTATCTGGGTTTGCATGACCCTGAGTGGAAGTATTTTCCACATTTTTATTTTCAAAATAGCAAGACCAGGGGTGTCCAAACCTGGTCATGGAGGGCCAATACCCTGCTGATGTTTCGTCCAGCTCGCCCAAAAACTCTTGCCTGGAATCTTCTAATATGCCTTAATACACTGATTAGCTGATTTAGGTCGTGTTTAATTAGGATCGGAGCTAAACTCTGCAGGATAGTTTCCAGATTGGACCATGGTGAGAGTCTTTTTTGAAGTATTTTTTTTACATTTTGAGCCATTGCGCTCAAAAAAAAAATTCTGGCCAATCCCAAATGGATTTTCACGGGTGTGTTTGTGGTTTGATGGCTATTTTTGTCAATCAAGTGCATATTTTAGTGGTATATTGATTGATAATGTTCTGTACTGTATTGTTCCTCAATCCCATCTTTTTCAGTCAAATTTTTTTGAAGTACAAAAAAGCTCAAATTCAATTGGGAGGTTGCTTTTTTCAGTGGCTATTATAATTTAAGTGAGGTTTCCTCTTTTTGTCTCAAAGTGGTTCTTCAATTCTTATATAGCACTGATGGGGAGGGAAACAGTGTGCAGTATAAACCCATTTTGCAGAAAAGCACATTGACTCTGCTTTGGAGACGGAGGCCATGGTGGCTCTTTTGATCTCGTTCCTTTCAAGTGAAACCCTGGGTAATTTGCCTGTCGCGGTCAAAGTGAGTCACAAGCTGTCAGAGAAACCCTTTATGCTGTGGAGAGTTTCAGTGAAAAGCAACTATCAGGCTAATCCCTCTCTTCTTCCTCTCAGCTTCGCTGTGCACTGCCCCGTTAGTTACAACCATCGCCAGGTTGGAGCGAAAGAAACTAATGACTTCATCTGCATGAAATAAGGGAACAGAACACGTTCCCTTACCTGTCGCTCTCTCCAGTGGGAAGCAACACTACAGGTTTCTACGATTCACCCCTGAATGCTAATGGAAAAGCCCAGCTTGCCTCCATGTTGGTTTCTCTTCAGAAAGGCTGCTAATAACCCATATCGAGTCTGATCTGCCAAGTTCTTGGAAGCTGGGCCTCATTTAAATTCTGTCCCCTAGTAACAGGCGTGTTCAAGAAGCAGCCACTTGCCACCTCGCCGGTCCGGGTTTGTTGGTTTGTCTTGGACGGGAAGTCTGTTAGTGCTTGAATTAGCCTTGTGCTCTCATGGCAGCCATCCCTGACGTCTGCTGCCCTGTGACATCGCCTCTTCCACCTCCCAAACGCTGCTTGCTCTTTTACATTTTAAAGCTGGAGCCTCACGAGACCAATGGGGATATGGCTCCATCTGCCACAACTGTCTGTTGTTTAGTCGAGAGACTGAAAGAGAGAAAGGCAGCAGGCTCCACAGCGAGATGCGTCCAGCTCTTGCCCACACCTGTAGGACTTGCTCGGCAGGAAGCAGAAGTTCTGCGTGGTTTGCGGAACGAATGGCAGTTTGATTAGGAGATTTGCTTGTTCGCGAGTCCTTGAGTCAACCTAAAATCCGATATGGTGTTCCTCCACTGCCTGATCTTCATATCCAGCTGTGTAAATGGATGAGTTGTACCTGTGAAATCTAATTTGCCTTACTTACTGCGTAATTAGAGGAGATAATGACTCCCAGGTTAACCTGTTTTCCCATGGCGATCCTCCTGTTTTCATCCTTTAGAGTGTTCCCCTACTAAAAACTGGTGCAGTGTAGGCTAACAGGCCTCCTACGGTTAATCCTGTCTTTGTCTTAACACGTTGAAGGACTTACACCCTAATAAAACAATGGGTCTTGCATCGCTTCCAGTCTAGGAGAACGTTCGCACATTTTCAAGAGCATATTATTTAAAAAACCAGGACCAGAAAACCAGTCTTGTGAACGAAATTCTCGCCCCACCTGAGTTTCTAGAAAGGATTGTGTTCAGGGCTGGACTGGAGACTTGAAGAAAGCCACCTGCATTTGCAGTTGCTAACATCAGGTTTTATGCCATTCTCTGCTACTCTCTTTAGAGTCACTTGTCTGAAGATTGATTAAGTTTTAGTTTTCAGATAGCTGTTCGACTTTGCAGCTCTGGCTCCCATGCTGTGTCTTCAGCAGTGATGGAGGACGTGGTGTTGATGATTTTTCATAAGTGAAATATCTCTTTCTCATGGAAATGTTCCTGCTTAAAGGACTGTTTTTAATCTCCTACAATTGTTCAAAAAGTTTTGCCCAGATAATGTCATTTAGTGACCAGGCAGCTTATGGCCAGTGACATACATTTCAGAAAAAAGACTTCCACGATAAGAAATATTATTAAATATATTTAATGGTCCTGAAAAGAAGCATTATTTTAAAAACTATTCTTTCTTTCTACTTTCATTTGACTTACGGTAGGGTGTCCAGATATGTTTTTGACAAACTGTTTTAGTAGTCACTAGGGTTGTGCCAATAGACAATATATTGTGTATCAATGATAGTTGAGATATCACCTTTGGCTTATTTCTATTTCTGCATTTTTGCTAATCACACATGCTTCCGTTGTTTATGAATGCATTGGCAGTCAGAGACATTCAGATAAGTCATTGCTGACTTTATTGTTATATTGTTTATTGTAGTTTATTGTTGCATGCAAGCTTGCTTACTGAATTCTGACATTGCGCGGATTCTCTCATCATCATAGAATATAAGCTGAATGTTCTTTGCTCATTTTCTGTAGTTGAGGAAAGAGGAAATACAAGTATTATAATTAGTAACGTACAATGTTTCTATTAAATTATGTTATTAAATACTAATTTAGTCTTATTAAAAATATTTGATATGCTTAGTTAATAGATTACACTAACATTCAGTTTTTTTTGTTTTTTTTTGACCTACCTTTAAATTGGTTCACTCTCTGGCTTTGAAACGAAATAAATGAGCACAATAATATTCTGCGATATTACAGGCTAATGATAGAACAGGATGACTATGGAACATATAGCCCAACACTAGTATTCACCTCTTTGACTAGAAAGCTAATGTCAGATTCCATATTTAAGAGGCATTTTGTTCTAATGAAGTGTTTCATTGTCAAGATGTGCTTATTCAGTCTCTGGCAGTATTGATTCAGGTGTCATCATTCTTTGTTGACATGCCTTCTGTTTGTTTGTGTGTGGATTGAGCACCCGGTGCCGATGCTGAGGGTAAACTTAGCAGGCTGTGGGGGATTCAAAGGCATTTTGTTTCTTTGTCGTATACGTACTGCTGTCGGCTGGGAATCTTTCTAGTTTGCAGTAAAAATAAACTGTTGTACATAAAGTGTGTAGTTGACTCTTTATCTCTTGGTATACTTTTGTGTTAATTACCCATAATCCAATTTCATGTAGCTTTTACTTACAGCAGTTTTTAGTAAATATCTACGATCACGTCTATTCAAGTAGCACTAGGTCATGCATATTGGGTCATATTTGGCACTGTCATTAGATAAGTTATTATTATTATTTTTGTTTCCCCCACAAAACCTTCCTGCACAATACATTTGCACCTTTGCTTCATGCTGTGACATTAATAATATCTCCACAGAAAATTCCACATCAAGCGTTTTCTCAGTGTGTTTTCCACTCTCAGTGTGTGTACTACATCTCATTTCTGTTGAATTACTCTGCGATTGATTTGTGGCTGCAGGAAGGAATGAGAAGCCTTTTGGTAATCTTCAAAATATGACAGTAAATCTCCTGGTTATGACTTATTCAGAGAGCTTTTGCTCCTTTTTATTGGCATTTATACTGAATAAATGACTGAGCTGTCACCACATCTGGTGTCGTCTATCTAAGAGTCAAATGTGACGGAAAGGACTGAGGGAATGATTGGTCAGCCACTCACAAAAGAGACCTTAAAGATGGCTTTTCTATTTACGTCTCACGTGTACTGTTGGCGTGTCAGTACTCCAACCCTATATATTTTTTCATGTGAGTCATATTACATTCCATCACACTGTACTTGAGGGCTTATTGTAATACTTAATGAAAAGGAAAATATGGAGATATAAACGCACAGGGAAAGAGTTTAAATGTCAAGTGCGAAATACCACTGAAAATTGTTTCCGTTATGATAACGACTTTATTTTATGCTGTTTGTCTAAATATTCTGAAATTGAAACTAGTAACGTTTATAATTGTACAAAATGGCTGCCATCCTATATTGTGGGGGTATGTTTTGGCACGAACATTTTCCTCAAAAAATGCTCATTTGTTTTGGATTGTTTTGGCATTACTTGCTCATTTACATTTGCTAGAGGTTTATCAATAAAAATAATCGTTCATCACAAAGTCTTTGAGCACAAACAGCTATTCTTAACTGAACTCGAGCATGTTGTTGTTTTGCAGTGCAGACTTTTATGTCAAGAGAAATCATCTCCCACATGAAGTGTAGCACCAAGTAATTTGCTTACCTTCCACTTTTATTTGATTTCAACAGATTTACCGTCTCTGGTTTGCTCTCGAAGTTATCTAAGACTTTCTCTTGGGTCATATGTTTTGTGAACTTGTCAAAGTATAAAAGATTATACTTAAACATGAGCGCTGTAGTCAAAATCACAGACCAGGCTAAACCAGGCCCGTGCTGTTCATGGTGTCGGACAATTTTCTTCAACACAGGTCTTGTTGTAAGGACTTTATCTTCCCTAAAGACGTCAATAAGGTTGTCTACACAAGGCCTTGCCATAGATCTCCTGTTGTCTTTATCTCTGGATGGGCCATTAAGGGAAAAGCAATCACTGGCGTCGGAGCACTTGGAAGGAGATGTGCCTAAAGAGTGACAAGGAGAGACGTGTTTATCATTGATGGTAGAAACAGCGGACCCAAGACGATATTCCTGGGTCATTTACACTGATGAGACTCTCTGCAGAGGCAGGAGTAATGAACCTTTGCTTAGTTACAATGACATATTAGCATGTCACATTGCTAGGATTGTTCTGTAGGATAATGTCTCTGAGTTTGTATTAGGGTTGGGTCGATAGACGATGCCATCTTCCATCGGCGATGGCCGATAGACATCAGCATCGTGCAGCAGCAGCAACCAGCTCGCGAAAAACACGCTTAATATATGGCGGCAAATCTAGGCCATTAAGACGCGAGCACACCACTGAAGCGCGGTTAATCATTTCTGCGAGAGGAAAACAGATGTACATGCAAAAAAACAGTCCCACAAGCTCGTTTAAAACCCTCGCTCGCGCTTGATATGTGCGCAATTCAAGCACTCATGCGCGATCATTCCTGTGCTCGATCTTCTCTCACCTGCTCACGCGAACACTGTTATTTTTGTCAGTCGTGGGGCAGGGCTTGGTGTTTAAGTTACAACTAAACAACACATCCCCCCGCAACAACCACCGCCTACGTCAATGATGCCATCGTCCATCGCGATGTTTCACATTAGACATCATACGATGCCAAAACGTAAAGGTCGGTAAAAGACTGAATAAAACAGCACCACGGCATTGTTACTTTTGTTCGGCAATGATGCATTTAATTGAACAAAAAGTGATTATGAAGAATTTTAGAACGTTAAAAAAATCAACACTGATTATATAAGGTTTCTTGAGCACAAATTAACATATTAAAATGATTTCTGAAGGAAGAATGTGACACTGAAGACTGGAGTCATGACTTCTTAAAATTCAGCTTTGCCATCAAAGAAATAAAAATGTATAAAATAAAATTTAAATTTAATTTACAACTAATATAAAAAATTAAGAATGCATAATTGAATGAATAAATTGTATGTATTTTTATGATTGTAAATGAGAATGTAAATGTATAGAATTTAATACAATATATAATAATATATTATTCTTATTATTAATAATAATAATTAGCTTGTGTGGTGAAATATTCTTACATCCTTGCAGCTGTGTACATTTTCTGTCTACTTCTGCTTAGATCACATTTTTGGTAATGTCATTTAAATGATCTCATGTGATATAAGATGCACACGAACAACCGCAAATGGCTTTTGTTTAATCATGATCCTTATTCAGATCATAATCCTGAATAATCCACTTGATTCATGCTAAAAGCACAATGAATTTGAGTAATGGACACTAATATAGCCTAGTTTTCTAAAACGAAACCGTGACTTTTCAACAGTTTTATGAGATTGATGGTTGTTTGATCTGGGTTTATTGCCCAATATCACTGCTCCTTGGGTAAATCTCACATGATGTATATGTTCGCTCTGCCATTGTGCTGTTATCGGTTTATTTACTTGTTCTCTCCGTAACCCTGGCCCTAACAAACAGGTCAGGCGTGGTGTAAGAGCTCGGTGATTGGCAGGCAGGTTTTAAATGATTGGTTTTCGACTTTGAGGAATGTATTAAAAAAAAGTAGATCAGTTGACTAATCCTACCAGTGTTTTCCAAATGTAGGTCATGCTCGAAGCGCAATGCTCGTCTCGGTTTTCTCTCTCTCTATTGGTGACCTAATCAACTGCTCTTTTTTTGATATGCCTCCAAAGGTAGTAAAGGCTTATTACTAGAATAATTGCTGCGGTGCTGAAACCCCTCTAGGTGTTTTGGTATTACTCAGCTATGACTCAACATGTACGTTGTCTCTTGTTATATTAGAACACAAACCCTCTTGTCAAGAAAGATTAACAAAAAGCCTTTTGGATGAAGAAATAAGCACTCTTTAAACACCTCCCTTTTAGGATGTTTGTTCATTGTTTCTTTTGGCACTCTCTCACAAACACGGCAGCCAGGCATATCAGCACGCATCCAACATGCATCCGAAATCAGATTATTAATAATTGGCCAGTCAACACCTCCTCAGGTGATTTGAGTATTTCTCACCTTGTGAGAGACTTGAGCCATTGTTTTTGTTCTATTCAAATTCTTGTTTGCTTCAGCCATCATTAAACAGATGAGATCAGACGTGAATGCATTGATGTCAAAGTGGCTGACGTAATGTTTTCGGACACTTAATTGCAAGTTAATTGCAGTTAAATTAAAATGAATTATAGTTTAAATGAGTAATAACTCCAATTAGCCTAGTTGAACTCTAGAGTGTTTTTGTCCCACTTGAATATATCTTTTTATGTAATTTAATAATTTCCTCTGTTCTGTTATATGGTAAAAGTGTTCTGCAGATAGTACTGTAAGGCATTTATGGTAAGCAAAAAGTATTTTAACTAGTGCTGTCAAACAATTAATCGCGATTAATCGCATCCAAAATAAATGTTGTTTTTTTACATAATATATGTGTTTATGCTGTGTTTATTTATTATGTTTATATTAAAACACACACGTACAGTATACA
>JAUMHQ010000046.1:849926-865461 GCA_032361165.1 Enteromius paludinosus | reverse complement strand
CAACTTTGTCGGTAGATTAACGGCGATAATTTTTTTATCGCGCGATAAGAGTCTCGCGTTAACGCAGCGCGTTAACGCCGATAACGGCCCACCACTAGTAAAAATATAAAAATGGGTATTTGTATTTTTTATCTGTACTTTTGTCTTTCACGTTGGCCAAAACACACAAGGAAATGCGTTGTGAAAAAATATTATCACTGGTTATCAACGACATCGCATTCGTTTTCTCAGAGGATCACTGAGTTTGCTGAAAAACAGTAGGTCATTTGCTCTGGAATTATCAGTCTGTGAAACTAAAATTTCTCGAACGACCCCCTGTAAAACTAGTTCTGTCCGAATAGGACTTTACAAAACAAATGGAGTTTATTTTTTCTTTCTTTCTTTTTGGAGGTGTAAGAAAAATAGCTTCCAGCTTGTTTTACAAAAGCAGCTTGTTTCTTGAAAAGCTATTTTGCGTAAAGGGCACCTATTATGCAAAATTCACTTTTACATGTTGTTTGGGCATAAATGTATGTTGGCATACAGAGCCACCCTGTAATGATCAAAATCTGCCTGCTCTTTTTCAAAGATAAACAAAAAACACATAAATCTTAAGCCATTTGCAGAATAACGTAACATTTTAACAAGCCCCACCCACGACTGTTGACAGACATTGTCGTTTTTAAGGGTTGGGTACTGAAACCGGTGTGCACTACTGTAGAACCGAAACAGATCACAGATTTTGGTGCCTCATTTCGGTGCCACGCCTGAGTGATCGATTTAAATATTTGCCAGGTTCTCTGAAATGGATCTAGCAAATACTTTAGTAACGCGAGTGTCAATGTTGTTTACACATTTCCAACAAATCTTGCTTGTGCGTCTAAAGGGGGGCGTAAATGCTGTAATTACGCTTGCTCTGATGGTGTGTGGTAACAAATCGACTTGAGTCCCCCCTCGAATTCCGATCTTCATTAGGACCCCAAGCGATCCCATTGGTTCAAATTACTTTTAATAGGTACTCTAGACTCGATGCACATGCAGGTTGCCAGAATGATGCACGAGCGCACATGACAAGTAATGAGCATTGTTTTTCAGGCAAAACCTTTTAATTCGGTGAGGCTACTGGAAAATGTAGTTTAATCAGTAGTTTATCACAGCTTGAAACTACGGTAGGCCTACTTTTAGTGTTGTGTAATGTCTTACTGGACCTATAGGCCTTCATAAAGCATTTCTAAAGGATGCAGCTAAAACATGTGCTAGTACAAGGTTTTGTCAAGGTCTTGGCGCATTTATCTGACTTGTCAAATTACTTCTTTTATTTTTTTTTTCCATTTGCAGTGGAATTTCTCTGATGCTATTTGTCTCTATATGTTGCGAGAGGCGGCTTGCAGCCATCTGTCCATATATCGATCCTTTTCCCGTCCTATGGCTCCCTGCTCTCTAAAGGTTTCTCTCTCGCAAGAAGGTTTGTGATAATTCAGTTCTTTGAGCAAAAACTGAAGGAACCTTAAAATCCCATGTGTAAGTCAAAGAGAAAGCTTAACTTTTTCTCCCAGTCGAGCTAATTCTTTATATTCAGTGCAAAGTAAAACCCCTGTCTAACAACCCACACATATGGCCTACTGTTAGAGGAGCACTTAAGTATTGTGAAACGCTTGCAAATGAGGACCCTTTACATTTTACCTTGGAGCGCTATGTAGAAAACCACCTCTATAAATCAATTAAGTGAGCTATTGTTTTCCCTGTGGGCTGGGCAGGGCCGAATCGGTGGTCGGCGGAAAATTGGATTGTGTTTTCAAGTGTCCATATGGTCACTGAGTGAAATTGACAGGACTAGAAATTGATTCTTTTTAATTAAAAGTAACCGTATCCTCAATCGAGTGGCACTTGCTGGGTAATTTTGATAGTCCCCAGCTGTGATCCTTCAATGGCAGACACCAGAGGAGAGCCGGCAAAAAGGAGAAATGGAGAGAGCACGAGGTTTGCATAAGGCGGAATGGCAATATCACAGCAATGAATTAAAGAACTGGTCAGCGGAGGTTAATGATGTGAGATTAATAGCTTAATTATGGCAGTCTATCGCTGGGCTGGAGACAGGTCCCCAAACTCTCAGCTGTGGCCAGGATACAGTGCTGTCATTTGATGACAAGAGCATCCAGTGTCCTTGACTGAAGGGCAGCCATAAAAGCTATTTGAACCGTCATACGTGTGAGTATTTCATCCTCCCACTTAGACCTTAGAATATCACTGCTGTGAGAAAGACCTCATCGTCAAGACAAGATTAAATCCTTGCAGGACCAGCATGCATCACTGGGCATGATCACTGGTGTATTTCAATGTTGCATTTTGTGTAACCACACAATAAATAAATTATTGTATTTTACATTTTTTTACATTTTTCTTTAACTTTACAGCATTAGTCATGCTCAAAAATCATTGCCATAATGGTTATGACACTATTTCCTTCTTTATTTGCAATATTTAGATATTAGAATTTTTTTGTTTGTTTGTTTATATATATAATATATTTTTTTGCATGTTAATTTAAGTTGTATTTACATTTATTAGACTTTTTATCTAACATATCTACTTTTTAATTTACATTTTAGTCATTTAGTAGACACTTTTATCCAACGTGACTTACAAATGAGTACAGTAGAAGCAATCAAATTATTAAAAATGCTAATAAAATAAACTAATTTAAAATAACTAATAAAAGTATATTAGAAAAACATTTTAATTGCACTTAAATGACCTTTGTAGGTGGCTTATGTTCACTTTTAATATTTAAAATTAATTTATTATTACTTTAATTTAGTAACCTTTATACATGTTTAGCAGATCTAATTTTATTCATCATGCTGTTCACTTTGCGAGCCACTTTTTTAGGCACTTTATGATGCCTCTGTTCACAAAGTGATCGATTTTAGTTTTTAATTAATTTTTTTTTTTTATTTAGACAAAATTGAATATTTGTTGACCAGGCTTGTAATATCACTTCATTTCTTATTTCCACTAGTGGTCTGGATATCATGATATTTCCTGTATTTCCTGTGTGCCATGAGAAAAGATGCACAGTGCACATTTTGAAGCAGGGGCTGCACTGTAAAGTTGCTGCATTGTCAAGAAGCTTCTACAAGAGCCTCTGTACAGCATCTGAGATGAGGGTTGTGGGGGCACTTCGGCTTGTTAATATCCATAAAGCGTTTTTATGTAATCACAGACATGAGCAGCTAATCACATTAGTACAGACTTGCGTCTGAGAGCTTATGACATTTTGTTGTGGGGAATTCACGTCCCCTGCTTCTCATCTGCATTAAAGCTGACTTCTCCTCATCCTTCTCTGACTCCCATCATAACCCTTTTTTCTGTCCCCTTTGTGCTGACCCCATAATTGTCAATGACTAATGTTCTTTGTTCTTGTACAATGTGACCCACACACTTGGCGTGCACAGGCCTCCAGGATTGGGCAGGCTGGCAATATGAACCGCATTTCGTGTTGATCCTCTTCTGCATTTCGTGAGTTGCTCTTCTAAACAGCTCTGTTCTGACATTCTTGTAGAAATATGCAACACATGTTCTGTTCATGGTGCCTGGAGTAGAATACTTTCTGTCTTGAGTGAAGCTTCTTTTTTTTGTTTGTTATTTCTCATTGTTGTGGGATGCTGCTTCCCCAAACTTAGAGCATTTATATTAGGTTACCTGTTTGGGTAACCTTGACCCGATTGTTTACAGGTTGTTTCTGACTATATTATGGATTGACTATAAGATAAAAGTACACATTAATATTTATATATATTTACATTTAAAGGGATAATTCACTCAAAAATTACGTTTCTGTCATCGTTTGCATGTTTTTACTGCAGTGATTATTAGGCTTGGATTTATCAATTGGAGTGAATATATTGACGTATTTTACTTATTTTTTTATTTGTATTTTTTTTTAAATCCATACCCTACTTTATTACATTTAAACATGACCAATATGAACATTTTTACTGCGGTCACTGTCTATATATATACAGTATCTCACAAAAGTGAGTACACTCCTCACATTTTTGTAAATATTTTATTATATCTTTTCAAGGGACAACGCTAAAGATATGAAACTCTGATAGAATGTAAAGTAATCAGTGTACAGCTTGTATAATGATGTAAAGTTGATGTCCCCTCAAAATAACTCAACACACAGCCATTAATGTCTGAACTGCTGGCAACAAAAGTAAGTACACCCCTAAATGAAAATGGTCAAACTAACTTTTAGCAATTGGCTGCAATATAACAAAGTTTTTATTTTCAAAATTTTTACATTTATTATAATTATTTTGTTTTTTTCAGTCAAAGTATTAGTGTACCCAAAAATGAAATTTATGTCATTAATTATCATAATGTCGTTGCAAACTTGTAAAACGTTTATATTTGGAACATAAATTAAGGTATTGGTCTTGGGTTTGGAATGACATTAGAGTGAGTAATTAATAGCAGAATTTTCAGTTTTGGGCAAACTATCCCTTTAATAATAACTATATCTTCAATTAAATTAATTAGATTTGTTCATAAGATGTTTGTAGAGTAGCTGAATAGTACAACATTATTAGGAAAAGGACTGTTCATTGAGTTTTTGGAATTTTGAATTTTAATGAACGTTCCAGTCAAGACTGGGCCAATTTGTGTTTAGATTCCAAAGGGACTGTAATTAAATTTTCTCCTGACACATGGTGTGAAAGTTTAAATGCTTCAGACTTGTAGAAAAGAGCATAGGTAAAGATGTGCGACCAGTGAATGGGTGGACATGAAGGGGGCCTTTATCTTGGGAAGCTGTATTAATTTGGTTAGTGTGGGTCAGAGGGGTTTTGACTGTGATGGATGACGTAACCCATAATGGGTCCCCATTGATCCAGCATCTAGCCACTGATCTCCTACATCCATGTTTTGCATCCATTCCTCAGGGGGCACTTAAGCTTTTCTCTGCCCACCCGCCAGTCAATGGCACAGGCTGTGCCAAGGTGATGGCTGCCCTTTAACTAACAGCTTTAACAGCGCCCTGCCTCCCTCCTCTGAGTGCTCCCGGAGCTGTTTATGCATGAAGATGAAAAAGACTTTCAAAGCAGTTACATGTGCACACTTATTTAATATACAGCAGCAAGACCGTGTTGCTTAAACATGTGGTACTTAAATATGAAATATTCTTGAATGAGTGAAGCTTGATATTTTGGTTATTGGTCAATATGAGTGGCTTTTCAATTTAGCACTATTGGTCAATATTGGTTACATTTATACTTTATTGTAGGGAAAAAAAAAAAAATATATATATATATATAGGGCATAATTTACTAACAGCTTGTGCCAGCACAAACCGTCCTTTGGCTTTAAAAGACTACTTTCAAGATTTACTAAAGGTTTGCAGTGAAGAATTATCGATGAAAAGGCGGTGACAATTATTTGTGCGCCTTGCCTTATTTAATATTAACAAGCTAAATTTATGGGAGGAGAGTATTAAAATCAGTCACACAACACATATTTTCTGACATTTGCATTTGTCAAATTATTGGTATTTGCACCATTATTTAACGCCCAAAGAAGCAAGTCTTAAAGCAATTTGCACTGCTCTTGGTAGATTGTGCTGGAGTTCTTATATTTTGTGCGTTGCTAGTAAATATCAGACAGAATTTTGCCCTCCCATTTGAGCTTTTATGTATTTGTGCTTTAAAGGCAGAATTCCCATTACTCACTTCCAGTGTAGCTTAAACTACTTAAATATTTCTCCAACAACTCACCATCCACTACATGAGTCCTCTGAGAAAACGCCAGGTTAACTCTGATTACGTGCAGGTCATAGCAAATAAAGCAGTCAGATTTATGACCACGTATGTCATAATTGCAGCCTTTGATAACAACGTACCTGTGCTATGCGGGCTCCTGAGGCTCTCTAGAATGCTCTCGGGCCATCACTTTGGGTTAACCTTTCAAAATAATTCCAATCTGGTGATATTTCATGGCTCCTTAATCTTTCATAGTGCCTGGCTGCCCTAAGCGTTCAGAGTCACCCAGAACTTTCTGTACCTTCTGTCTAGTACAGTTCTCAGCCTAGAAACCAAGCGTTATGCTCACTTATCTGTGTTCTCATGCAAACATTCCTCTTGTCCCTTTGCCAACAGCGAGGCCCGGACGGCACCGGCCTATTGTGCGCATGATTTCGATGTTCTGTGCTCCTCATAACAATGGCCCTATGAGACGCCAGTTGGAATGCACTCGCGTTAGCGCCGGTGTGTTTTAATATTGATGGCTCTGTCTGAACAGGAAGGTTTTCTCTGCGAGGCAGAATAACTCTATTGTTCCATCATGAGGGCCGAGTAATGAGGTAGTAACAATATTCCCTCATGATTGCTCGTCTCCTTCTTTGATCCAATATCATGTCGACAGTGGGGTAAGACAGATAATGAGTCACGGCTTTGAAGACTTCATGATGGGCACCGGTTAAAAGGCTGAAGTAATGCTAAACCTCCACTAAACCGCCTGGTCATATGATACAGCTTACCTCTATTAAACAGGAAGCTCTTTTTTTCATCAACTTGTCAAAGACGCATGAGAGAACATTGAGCTAATTCTTTTAGTAAATGATTTTTCTCCTCAGAGGCTACATGTGTACCCTCCACCCAAACAGTGTAAGAACTTTATTTAATCTTCATTTCTGTCAGTTCTGGCACTTTTTTTTCTTTCTTCTGTGGAACACAAAAGTGGAAATTATGAATTATGTGCTGGTCAGTTACAATGAAATTAAATTATAACATTAGTCTCCTAAAGCAAATCAAGGACTTTACATTCCAACATATAATACATTGGCTCATTGGAAAGATGTCTATTTACTTATTTTTTAATGTTAAAAAATGTACCTAAACGCTGCACTGAAATGAACACTGTTGAGAAAAATTTTATATAAATAAAAAAAAATTAAAAATTCGATTGTTGGTATTCATGACGTAGACGACGGTGGAACTCCTTTTATGGGCATTTCACAAGTTCAAACTTACTGGTAATTAGCAAATGGAGCAAATTTGTTTAACAGCATAATTTCTCCCGAAAGCACGCACCCTTTTGTGCAGGCATAGACCAGAATGAGAGCGAGATTGCGCTAATCAATGCTCTTCATTCGGCTGTACTTTTTTCAGGGCCCCCTCAGGAAGAATGTCTTTAAAGAGGTGTGTTTTTGGTTGTAAGGAAAGATAACTTTGTTCAGCTTCCTAAAGAATCCAATGTTAAGTGAATAGTGGATGCCTTTTTTTTCGGTGCAGCAACAGAGTTTCTCAAGTGTGTTTGTTGACGAACAACAAGGTTCAGCACTGTATTTGCACATTGTTTGATACTAAAAGATGGAGTGGTCCCAGCTGTAAAAGACCATGATTCAGAACTGTAGACAACAAGTGAAACGGCATCATGTCTGTTTTAGAAACTAATGTTTTTTTTTTGTCTGTTTGTTTTATTATAGGTAACGTTATTTCAACAAATAAATAAATTTCAATAAAATATTTAAAAAAAAATGTTTGCTATAACATATTCCCCCCCACCCAACATCTTTGATATGTAAATCTTACTCAATACTCCCGTCGCTTTGCATGTTGCCACATGCGCAATTTTCCAATGAACTGACATTTGTCCTTTCCAGTATTTCCTACATTGCGTGAGAATCTTATGTGAGCATGTCATTGACTCGAGGGTGGTATCAATGTGATTCGTGGATGAGTCTATGAACACTTCTGTTTCAAAAAGAATGATTCATTTATTACACATCTACCTGTTTCATGAATCCTCGTGAATGTATGACAAGATCGTCTGTGAATAATACTGTATTTTTCTGTCTCACAAAACTTATATCTCCAAGATATGAGCTGTGTGACTACTGTGTGGGGGACTTTATTTTGTCATTGTGAAGCATTACAGCCTCGGTTCTCATTTACTTGAGTATCAAAGATATTGCGTTTTCCACAGAAGTAGGTTTGGAGCAACATGAGGGTGGGTAAAGATAATAGAACATTCATTTTTTTTGACTGAACTATCCCTTTAAGATAATTCTCCTGCAGTGTCTTAGGAGGAAAGCCATTACTTTAATGCTCTTCACAGAGGGAACGGCATAATTGTGCTCGGAATTTGTGTTCTGCACATTCTCCTAAATAATTTAATAACATTAGAAAGTGGCGCACTCAACACTGTGATCACTTAGAGAATAAATTCCCACTGGGAATCATTTTCCCTTTATTTTTATTTTTTTATTTTTTAGTTTTCCATTCATCCAATCATTTGTTTATCTCTGTTCTTTGGCCCATTGGATTCTGCGTTTCTCTCTCTCTCAAGTCCAGCAAAAGCAAAGTACTGATAAGATTAATTTCAGACAACTTTTAAAGCCATTCGTCGCTTTGCCTAAAAGCATACCCAACATTGTGAGAGATGCCAATGCATGGGATTTAGCGAGGGAATTGTGCATGTTAATGAAGGAAACTGGAGATATCGAACCGATAGAGCAAAATGACTGGCTTGATGTAGAGTTAATTGAAAGCAAAATCCTGTAAAAGGTCTAAAACCCAGTTAATGGACAAGTTTCAGTAAAACAACCACAGCTGATAGCATCGGACACATTTCCGCTCAGTGCACGAGTGAAAATGATAACTTGCTAATCTATTATTAATGAGAATGAATGGTTGGCTCCCTGCTTTGCGTATTGATCCTTGTACTCAATCCGGATCGGGTGTTTCTGCGGAGCTGGAATGCTGCTAATTGCCGGGTGTCCATTTGTCATCTCCACTCTAAAGCCTTTTTTCTTAAAAGCCATATAAATGCTTAAAACCTTCCCTTAAAATTTTGATGCATTTTGCAACAAGAGTTTTCTCTAGGGAAGCCCTTAAATTACCCATTTTGTAAATGGCCGTAACGCCAAGACGCAAATAAAACGTCTTCGCAAGTAAAAGTAAAGTTCTTTCATCTCGTCAGGGATTTTGCATCACGCATGTCTGTCTCACTTTATCCTGGCCACATGCCACGGTCTAAAGCATGACTCTGGTCTGTAGGAAATAAATGTCAACAGGTGTCCAAGGCCACCTGTTCTGGCGCCTGTGGATTTATTGAGTTGGTTAATACAAAAGGACTGGGACGACAGCGCAGCCACCTGGGAGGTCAGGGCCCGGTCCCTCTCATCTTCTCCTATGACCTGTGCTCTCAACAGAGTCTCTTTGAGCGTCAAGTAACCCTGAGCCCTGAACCTCTCTTCTGTCAATTTACAAACATGTTGAGGGCACAACTGCACTACGCCAATCTGTTGGCTTTGAGACTTTGAGAGCTCTACAAATTGTTCAAGAGCACCTAGAAAATAAAGTCACTGGCCATTGGAAAGGTTTTCTGGACCGATAAATACCGCAATAAGTGTAAATAATCAGGCCAGTGAACAATTGATTTTATAACAAGAATAACATTAATAATGACTGATGATTAGCATTAATATTAATAGTAGTATTAATAATTGTAATATAAGTAGTGTTGTATTGTAAATGGCTGCTAATGTATTTTCTTCCTTGTTTCAGTCTGTGTAAATGTTCATTATCCAGACAAAACATACACACGTTATTGGTGAATGTGTTGAGTGCTATTCCTAAAGCCGTAACAGAGTTGAAATTGTTTGAATATCAGAAAAAAGTATTGATTAAACCAATTATCTATCTGTCTACACTCTTATTATCCGCTTTCCCCAGGACCTCTGTGCTTCATTCATGCATTTTTTTCTGCCTAAACTCTCAGAAGTTTCTGTGCAATTTAATTAGAAACATGTGCCCAGATGGGTTAATGCCCGCTGATCCTTGGTCGTAAACAATGGGGGGGGGGGAACCCCCCACACGCTGAGTACATCTTATAGAATTGTCATGACAGATGTTAGAGCGCTCTTGAATGTCAAAGGGACGCTAATCTCCAGCTTTAAATCACATGCACACCCAAGTATCCATGTTTTGGGAAACTCCCAGTAAGGTAACTGGAGAATCTTGTTGGGGTTTTTACTCATTAAACTACCAGCAGCTTACAACGGAGAGGCCGTAAGCTCTCAAATCTACCTTAAAGGAGATAAAAGTGGCCAGAATGGCTTTTATGAGGGTATGCATTGCTCCGCGGTGCCAATCAAACCGCTCTCTAGAGGAAACCGGCACGTAAATGTCATTTAAATGTCAGGCCAGCCAATACTCCTGTGGGTCATAGGGGTGCTGGTGTGGTACACATTGGCTTAGATTTTACAATGGAGCCACATACAGGTGCATACACACAAACAGTCTCACAGTGGTGTGTGTCGTCTTCTCAGATAAAGCTCCAGTGGGGGTTGTGTCCTAGAGCAAGGGCAGCCCGAGCTGCCCGACACACCGTACTGATGATTTAACAAACACCCCCTGTCTGCTAGTCAGTACTTCTCCGCCTTACCCGTAGGCGCTGTGATATGTTAACTAGGTATTGATTTTGTTTTCTTCAGCACTACCCCTCTGATCCCAGAGTATAAAGGAGGAAGGACACCATTGCGGTGGCACCGTATTCCCTCGGCTTATTCCCTCCAAGAGAATCATGTGTACTACCGCATGTAGTCTCCACACTGCTGTAATTTATCTCTCCCTTGACTAAGAGAGGATTAGATTCCCACCGTGGACCGCCCGCTAGGACACTGTGATCTATTCCAACGTGTCCCGTGGTTCACTGGAGATGTTTCACTGATAATGGATTTTGTGGCCTCCTCCTTATGAACGAGAATATCAGAAATCATGGGTCTGATAAACTAGGATCGGGTTAAAGATGGTTTTCAGGGATCAGTTTAATGTTTGCTTTGGCCTGTATTTATTATAACATTTAATTAATTACATTAATAAAACTGTGTGCTTTCTTCAATATTCCAGGAAACAGGTCCATCAAAAAAAAACTGCTTGGTGCATTTTGTTAACAAAGCATGTTGAAATCTGTCCTTGCAGACCAGCATACGTTTATAATGTCAAACGCTGGCCTGCTTGTCCTTGAAGATTATTTCCCACCCTTGAGAGGACAACTACAATGGGTTGTTTGTATTTTTTATTTTTTTTTTTGATAATATCTGTACGCCGTGACCTTTATATCTGGATTTACCGTGAGATTCACTTTTCACCCGCATCACCCACTATTTCCGCAGAATGTTGCGCAGTAGCTGCGATTCTGCCAAATTGCTCCGCTTGATCTGGCATCAGCGTCCTTCGAAGCAAGCCATTACGTGTTTGAAGTGAGTCAGCCGATATGTGTGGGTCTTTATCTTCGCACCGCCCTACCTAGCTTGAGCAGTGATGAAACGCGTCCCATTGTTGTTTGTATTGTAAATGCATGACAAAGATGTAGGGTGTGTGAGCTGCTCTCCCAAAAAAAACATGAATTGCAGCGTGCTCCGACCGGCCTGGTTAAAAACAACCCTGAATGTAGCCATACTATTGATAATGTTCCTCCTTTTGAATACAGAAGGAATTGTTTTGATTCCACGTGTCTATGTGTAGTGTTTGTAAATTCTTGAGGCCACCTTTGGCGGTTAAGTCATAGTAACAGTGATTATTTTCTGTTTCCAGGACTGGAAATTAATTGTATTTCTTTATTTAAAATACATGTTAGGCCAGATTAACTAAACGGGGCAAGTTAGCATTGGAGTGCAATTCCATCAAAGCACTGTTGGGAGGAGAAAATTCTGCTGGTGATTTACTAACAACGTGCGCATTAAAGAACAGACACAGCCGGATCATTTCCATAATGACCAGCGCAATCAACCAAGACCAGCGCGAATTAGCGCCTGCTATTAAAACATGCTTTTTTGTGTGTTAAACAATAGCACAAATGCCAGTAATTTGACAAACGCAAACATTAGTAAATTATGTTACATGATTCATTTTAATACTCTCCTACAAATGCAATTTTAATAAGGTCATGTGCAAAAAAAAAAAAAATGATGTCCCACCTTTTTCAGAGATAATTCTTCACTGCACGTCTTTAACAAATTATGGTGCAAGTTAACCACGGCCTCTAGGGTTGTCAGTCTAGGTTGTCACAATTATGTGATCAATAATGTGATTAATGTATATTTTTAAAGGACAACTGATGTGTTCAGTGTATATTTTGTGTTTTCGCATAATGCAGGGCTCTTGAGACCTTCAATAATTTTTATCTTTACATGTCTTATTTGACTGACTTTTGATGATGTCTTTGGTATGTTCTGTAAAATTCTTATTCAAATATTTTACAATGTTTTGTTGGTAGCTCTAGTCATGTTTTATTAATGTTACAATGTCTGTTAATGCACAGAATGAGCCGTTCTGACATATGTTAGGTGACTTGAAGGCAAAATTTTCTGTTAGGCTCAGATGCAAGTGTTCCGTTAGTTCCGTTGTGAAGGATCCTCATTCATAACTAGTTTAACATGGTTTTGGACGACCGTTCAGTTCAGGAACTAATGGCTGCTCTCTTTCTCTCTTTGTCTCTCTCTCGTTTTCTACCTCACTTTTCAAGGCTTGCCAAATTTCATCAAATCTCCAGAGGACCAGACGGGGATTTCGGGAGGAGTGGCATCCTTTGTGTGCCAAGCAGCGGGTGAGCCCAAGCCTCGGATCACATGGATGAAGAAAGGAAAGAAAGTTAGCTCCCAGCGCTTTGAGGTGACTAACTGTCTTTGCCTACCTCTCCTTAGCATGTCAGTGTCTCTCCCATTCCACCTCATCATGATGCCTTTCTTCTACACATCATCAGTCGTTTTTGCATCACTCTTGCTTTTCTTCTTATGCTCACATATTCTGTTGTGTTGACGTCCGCCACCTTCTGTGTTACCTTTACTCTCTTTCCTCTGTGTTCTGGTTTGAGCTGATATTTTAAATGAATGTACCAAGGATCCAATCTTAGGATATTTTGGGGTCAGTATGAAGCACCGTTATTTCCCAACATGGAAAAAAGAAAAGGAGGGGGGATTATATAAATTCAGAAAGTGGAAATATTTGCATTTTACTTGCTAACAAGCAAACAAAAAAAGTTTTTAATCTTTCAAAACTGCACATTTTTAAGTGTGGCTTTAGTGTCCAAATACTTTTTTGAAGCTGCTTTGTCTAATATTGTCAAAAAAATGTATATTTATTTATTTAGTTACTAACCCTAATCTTTGCTAATCCTAATGAGGCAGTATCTCTATAGCCTCAATACACTAACCCCAGTTTAGTCTGAGACTAAAATGTAAATCTGAGTTGTTTCAACTAAAAGAAACTTGCACTTTGTTTTAAGATGCACACTAGAAATGGTTTTTCTAAAGCGTGTTTATACAATATATACTAAGCCCTGTCTGTGAAACCAGGTGTCAATTAATCTGTTCTAGCCCATAAACACCTTGTTGAAGTCTTCAGCGCCACAGCAAGGCTGAAATTTGTGTAAAATATATATTTTAAAAACACAAGAAAATAAAGCCTATGCCATCAACAGTTGTCACATAATCCACCATGGTTAGACGTGGCAGTTCTAGGCGAATAACTCAAGACAGTACTTGGCTGAAAGTTCAGAGGGAAGTGATTAAAGACCCAGCGCTCTTTGAAGATATACGATCTTTCTGAAGGTTTGTCGTAAATTTAAGACGAGAAGAGAGAAAAATATTTGACAGTCACTGTGTCTTTCTTTCTCAGGTGATTGAATTTGATGATGGCTCGGGTTCAGTTCTGCGCATCCAGCCGCTGCGCACTCACAGAGACGAGGCCATCTACGAATGCACAGCCACCAACAGCATGGGAGAAATTAACACCAGTGCCAAACTTACTGTTCTGGAAGGTAAGACATGGCATTTGTTAGCCTGTGTTTTGACCAGTATTTTGCAAAATTGTATTGTCTTTAATTGGAGAGGATAGTTGAGAAGGACAACAGAAGGTGGCGTGGGAGTCATTTATTTTTATTGACAGATGTATCTATTTTAAAAACCTCTAGCCATAACAAATGATGAATTATTAGTAATAAACATTTTTATTATAACTTTTTTGCATGAAGTATTTAAGAATTGAAATGGCTAGTAGATTGTAAAAAAAAATGTCAAAGTACATATACACGTTGCAGACACTATTGTGACACTATTTATAAAGATTTATTGTTAGTCAAAGCGGTTGTACATTGATTTTACATTTACATTGATTGTCTTGACTAATGGTTTCTTACATTAATCATGTATATAGTGTCTTGCATCAATATTAGTGTATTAGGTTGTGAACCCTCATTTCAAAAATAACCCCCTGAACCATATTTCCATTGCCCATCAATAGATTCATGTGCAGAGAAATAATAACGCATCAGACTGGAACGTGAGCTTGTGATGAAATGTCAGAAATGCAGCCACTATTAAAATGAATATCTTAAAATATCCCACAGAATTCCTTTCCACCCCAGCACCATGTGTTTGGTATTACACACGTGCCCCCAATGTAATCCCCTTTAATCTTATTTTTCACCTCCGTGTACGAACAGACAAAGGCCATTTAGTTGAAATTAGAAGCATTGAATGAAGAAATCATCTGATGAATGTTGAGTCCTCTGGCCCTGTTCGGAGAGGAAGAGGAAGAGAGAGGTGCCATATTGAAGGCAGGCAGTTTGGCTCTTTTAGCGGCTTTCCACAGTGAAGTGGATAAGCTGGACGCCCACAGGATCCTGCAGGACAAAATGAACTCTATTTATAGCTCATTGTTCATAGCAAGCAATGCATCATTTGTGTCCTACAGCAATGCTGAAAGACCAGCACAAAGGAGAAGTTGAATGATAATGATGTTCTCTAATGACTTACTAAAGGATGTCCTCTGCGGCACATTTGGAGGGTCTTGGGAATCTCGGCCAGAAATGCAATCACCTCATCTTAAGCTCATAGAAATTATATTAGGCTGAAATATAACGCCTTCATTTTGATCACTGTTCAAACTGTGGTGCTTACATTGCTTTAAATCCAATAGGTACAGCATTTCTTTGGCCATTTGGTGCCTCGGCTTTCTTGGAAAAGAGATTGTACAGTATATGAATACGGCAAAGATTCAGTACGAAGGTGTATTTCACATTATACAGTCAACCAGTCATTATGGCAACACAATTAGATTGCCATTTAACATTAAACTGAGAGAACTATTTAAAGTGATATGAGAGAAGTGAGTGTAGTTATGTGGGAAAGCAGTTGACGCATGATTGACCAATTAGAAAAGTATTTCAAAGTTAAACGAAACGCAACCTTAAAGGAATAGTTCACCCAAAAAGGAAAATCCTGTCGTCATTTACTCGCACTCAAGTAGTTCCAAACCTGTATGAATTTCTTTGTTCTGCCAAACACAAAGGAAGGTATTTTGAAAAAAGTTTGAAAGCAGGCTGTTTTGGGTCACCACTGACTTCAGTAGAAGGAAAAAAATGGTCAATGGTAACCCAAAACAGCCTGCTTAGAAACTTTTTTTTTTAAATATCTGGTAACACTTCAGAATAGGGGTCCAGAATAATGCATTAGTTAAGCATTAATTAATGGTTAATTTGTTCACAATTA